>CM040961.1:45847457-46001451 GCA_022985045.1 Macadamia tetraphylla | reverse complement strand
CAAATCTTCTCTCTCCTCCACATCATCACCAAAATATTGTCCAAATCACACAAAGCAAGAAGAAAATCGTCCCTAGGAGAGAGAAAAGAAAAATAAATTAGAAAAAAAAGAGGAAAGAAAATAAGCAAAAATTATAGGAAATTTCTCAAAATTTATTTCTCTCTCTCTCTCTCCACCTTAGCACTTTTGGTCTCAAAAGATCTCACAATCAATTGTGGGTTTCTCTCTTATAGGAAAGAGAAAATTGTTACCCTACCTTCCCATTCCCTATAAATACAACTCATGTAAGAGGAGGGGAGACAATTCATTCTTCTTCTAGTTTTTTTTAGTTGCTCTCTCTCTCCCTCTCTCACTCTTTAGTTTTAGTTCTTCTCTATTTTTGCTTCAATCACTTTTGTAATAGTTTTTTGTTATTTCAATTAATCCAAGCACTTTTTTTTATTTTTATTCAGCCTTTTTCTGTTTATGATTTATGCAATTGAGTTGTAATTTTTTAAGTTATAGTTCTAGGCTTAGATCTAGGTGACAAGATCACGAGCCGTGGAGCAATTTTTTTTTCAAGTTCAAGCATTGATTCAAGTAAGTAAGCTCCTTCAGTAGTCTTCTCTCCCTCCTCTCATTCCCTCTTCTGACTACCCTTTCTTTCTTAATTTAGGATTTTTATTTTCAGTCGTTACATTATTGTTATCCCTTTCCCCCAAGGTTCATGGCTAGTGTATGTGTTGGCTTTGCCCCTCCTAGCCATAGAACCATCAATTTATTGTTTTTATTTTAATTGTCTCCCTTTCCCTAACGCCAAGTAGAGTAACCCTTGTAAGAGTGACTCTCTGGTCAAGTAGGGAAGCTCATATTATGATGCATCCCTCGGGCTAAGTAGAGAAACCTACTTGTGAGTCTCTCTCTAGCTTTATCCCCTTTCTTTTACTTTATTTTTATTTTAGCATTTTTTTTCCTTTATTTATTTATTTATTTTTTAATTTCGTGGGTTGTGTCTTTTCAGTTATTTATTTATTTAATTTGAATTGCGTGGCTTGTGTCTTTAAATTCTTAGATGACGAATGGCTAGGACGTTATTTTAGATACATATGTTTAGGACAGTAATTATAATTAGATCACAACCATTAATCAGCTCACTTTCGTATTATTAAAAGAAATAAAAAATAAAGTGGCTGCTCTCCCTGTGTTCGACCTGTAGCTACACTGATCCGTACGCTTGCGGTTACATTTTAAATCTCAAACACTAACCCTATGCATCATCAGCTTGTTAGCTCACAAGCACCAACTAATGCACCACTGAATGTAGTACAAGGTCAGACCTAACAAGGGCCCTCCAACCAATGTAATGTTGTTTATACCCTTAGGAGGGGGAGAGAGTACCAACAGAGTGTTCCTAACTCTTCCCCATCCTTTACTCCTATTAACTCTCCTTCAGTTGAGGACACAAGTGTGCCTCTTGTTTCAGGTTCGTCTGATGAACCTAAAGATTCTTCTGAAACTAAAGATGATTTGGTTGAGGAAACCAAAAATGATTCTTCTGAAAAAGGGCAAATCCCTAACAGTCCTTATATTCCTTCTGTCCCATTTCCTAATTGCTTGGTAAACAAAAAGAAGACAACTTCCATGGATAAAATTTTAGAAGTCTTCAAAAAGGTAGAATTTAACATCCCTCTTTTGGATGTCATATCCCAGATCCCCGCCTATGCAATGGTCCTGAAAGATTTGTGTACTCACAAATGTATCACTAGTGTGCCCAAAAAGGCATTCTTGGCAAGTAACATTAGTTCCATAATTACTCAGCCTATAGCGGCCAAGTATAAGGATCCAAGAGCCTACCATAGCTTGTGTCATAGGCAATACCTACATAGAGTATGCCTTACTTAACTTTAGCGCAAGTGTAAATCTTTTTCCTTACCATGTATACAAGCAATTGGGATTGGGAGAATTGAAAGCCACTGGAACTACTTTTCAGTTGGTAGATAGGTCTGATAAGATTCCTAAACGGATGGTTGAAGATGTCTTACTAAAGGTGGGGGAATTTATTTTCCTCATTGATTTCATTGTGTTAGATACCAAGACCTTCTCAACCAAGGATGAGATCCCAATAATTTTAGGAAGATTATTCTTGTTTACCAATAATGCATTAATCAATTGCTAAAATGGTTTCCTAATGTTATCTTTTGGTAACCAAACTGTTGAGTTTAACATGTTTAAGATAGGCAAGCAACCACATGTGAAAGAAGAGATCAATATGCTTGAGGATTTTTTGGATTTTTCTAATGATTTAATTACCAAATTTGATATTGATTTTGATTCAGAATTTCAAGAGTGTATGGATGAGTTGGATGATGATAGTGAAAATTTCTTTTCTGAAGTCTTGAGTCTTCACACACCTGTAGAGCCCTTAGGACCCCTTTCCAATTCCATTCTCAAATCTTCCATAGTTGAGCCCCAAAGCTAGATCTTAAGGAGTTTCCATTAAATTTGAGGCATGCTTTCCTAGGGCCTGACCAGACTCTTCCTGTAATAATTTCTTCAAATTTGACTTCTAGCCAGGAAGAGGAGTTACTTAAAGTGTTAAAAGATAATAAGGAAGCCCTAGGTTGGACCATGGCTGATATCAAAGGTATAAGCCCTTCCATTGTGCAACATCATATACATCTTATGGAGGATTCCAAACCATCCACGGAACCCCAAAGAAGAGCTAACCCAGTGATGATGGAAGCCATTAAGAAAGAGATCCTAAAGTGCTTGGATCATGAAATAATTTATCCTATTTTTGACAGCCAATGGGTAAGCCCAGTTCACGTAGTGCCTAAGAAGTCTGGTGTGACTGTAGTTCCCAATGCCAATGATAAACTAATTCCAACCCGTGTCCAAGCAGGGTGGAGAGTGTACATAGACTATAGGAAACTTGATGCGGCAACCTAGAAGGACCACTTCCCATTGTCATTCATTGACCAGATGTTAGAGAGGTTAGCGAGACATGAATATTATTGTTTTCTTGATGGAATTCTGGCTATAATCAGATCCCAATTGCTTTAGAGGACCAACATAAGACCACTTTTACATGCCTATATGGAACATTTGCTTTACAGGCGTATGCTCTTTGGGCTTTGCAATGCCCCTGCTACGTTCCAAAGATGCATGATGAGCATCTTTTCTGACACGGTCAAAAAATTCTTAGAAGTATTTATAGATGACTTTTCAATTCATAGAAATTCCTATTTTGAATGTCTTCATCATCTTTCCCTAGTTTTGAAAAGGTGCATATCTAAGAATTTGGTTTTGAATTGGGAGAAATACTATTTTATGATTAAATCTGGTATTATTTTAGGCTATGTAATATCCAAGGAGGGAATTAAAGTAGATAGAGCCAAAGTGGATTTAATTAATAATTTACCACCTTCTCAATCTGTTAAGGACGTCCAGTCTTTTTAGGGCATACGGGCTTCTACAGAAGATTTATTAATAACTTTAGTTAGTTACCCAACCTCTCACTTCATTACTTGCCAAAGATCAAACTTTTGAGTTTTCTAAAATGTGCCTAGAATCCTTCAAGAAACTTAAGAAGGAGTTGACCAATGCACCCATTGTTTAACCACCTGCTTGGATTGAACCTTTTGAACTGATGTGTGATGCTTTGGATTTTACCATAGGAGCAGTTTTGTGTCAAATGATTAATAAGTTGCCCACTATCATTTACTATAATAGTAGGACATTAAATGATGCACAACTTAATTATACAACCACTGAAAAAGAATTTTTAGCTGTTGTGTTTGCATTAGAAAAGTTTCGGTCATACTTAGTTGGTTCATATGTGGTGTGTATACTGATCATTCTGCTCTTAGATACCTAGTTTAAAAGAAGGATGTCAAAGCCCATCTCATTAGGTGGGTTTTACTTTTGTAAATTAGGGATAAGAAAGGAGTTGAAAACCTAGTTGCGGACCATTTATCCCAGCTTCCCAATTCCTTGACTGTTGATTCCCCAATCAATGAGAACTTTTCAAATGAATAGTTATTTGTAGTGTCCAGTGAACTATGGTTTGCTGATATTGTCAACTTCTTAGTTTCAGGTGTGACTCCAAATCGCTAGTCCACCCAAGATAAGTATAAGTTTCATTCCTAAGTTAAGTACTTTTTCTGGGATGATCTTTATTTGTTTAAGATATGTCCGGATCAGATTATCCGACGATGTGTTCTGATCATGAGCAGCATTCCATTCTCTCTTTTTGACATGATCATGCATATGGTGGACACTTTGAACCTAAGAAGACTGTCGCAAAGGTTCTTCAATGCGGATTTTATCGGCCCACTCCTTTTAGAGATGGTTTTAATTTTTGCAAGGTTTGTCCCTTGCTAGTCTTTTTTCCGTATCAATAAGAGGAACATGATGCCTCTCAACCCTATTTTGGTAGTAGAGATCTTTGATGTATGGGGCATCGATTTCATGGGACCATTCCCTAATTCCTTTGGGAATTTGTACATACTTTTGGCCATTGATTATGTTTCTAAATGGATAGAAGTCATACCTTGTAAATCTAATGACCACAAAGTGGAGGTCTAGTTTCTCAAAGAAAACATTTTTTCCTGCTTTGCTGCATCACGTGCAATAGTTAGTGATAGGGGTACTCATATTTGTAATCGGCCTTTTGAGGCCTTAATGAAAAAGTATGGAATCACACATAAGTTATCTACCCCTTATCACCCCCAAACTAGTGGCCAAGTGGAGGTGTCTAATAGGCAGATCAAACAAATCTTGGAGAAAACTGTTAATCCCAACCGTAAGGATTGGTCCCTTAGGCTCATTAATGCCTATTGGGCCCATCAGACTGCATTCAAGACCGACCTTGGTCAGTCTCCCTACCGTTTGGTGTATGGAAAAGCCTATCACTTACCAGTTGAGTTGGAGCATAAGGCCTTTTGGGCCATCAAGAACTCAACTTTGATTTGTCTGATGCGGGAATTCATCGTAGGCTTTGACTATTTGAGTTGGAGGAACTTAGGAATAATGCCTATGAAAGTTTTAGGATTTACAACGCAAAGACAAAAGCCTTCTATGATAAGCACTGTCTATGTAAATCTTTTACAATTGGTGATAAGGTCTTATTGTACAACTCTCGATTGCATCTTTTCCTTGGTAAGCTTAGATCCCGATGGGATGGCCCATTTATTGTCCATAATGTGTATCCCCATGGGGCTGTGGAGATTCTGAATCTAGGAATAGGAGTAATTTTAAAGGTTAATGGTCAGCGTCTGAAATCATTCCTCGATTTTCCTACTATTGGTAGTGAAGAGGTCATGGTCCTCTATGAACCTCTGTACACAGATGACTAACTTTACCCAGGTATGAATCTCTTGCATTGTATTTGCTTTTAATTCCTTCCATGCATTGAGGTCATTGCATGACTTAAGTGTGGGAGAGGCAAATCAGTTTTATTTTTTTTTTATTATTTTTTTTCTTTGCTTATTTTTTCTTTTGTTTTTGAGCTCACTAAAGATGAAATCCTACTTTGGCTTTTGGCTAATGATCATATCATTCTGTTGCTTGATGTATGAAAATAAAAGTTTTGATTAAGGTACCCATTTTGAATATATAAAAACCATGTTGAGAAAAAAGTAACAAGCCTGTGTCTTGAGATGAGACTTTCTTTTGAAAAATAAGAGACCCCTGTTTTATGGTGTTGGACCATATGTAAGTCTGTGGATTCCTTGTACTTTTGATTTGGAGTTGAGACCTTCTTTTTAATTTGGCATGAGTCGACAAATGCATAATTTTAAATGAAGTATGAAATATGATATAAAGAAGAGTAAGAGTTGATTCCCTTGGAACTAGACAGGGCATTGCGCCTCACGAAGCGTGGTGTCTTGATCAAAATTCCTAGGAAGGAAACTTCTAAAAGAACTCTAGCATCACTGTCTTTGTGGGCATATGCAAAAAGTGAAGCTACATAGTAACTTGGGTGTCTGGTGTTTGCTCCACCATGTCATTTAGGCCAAAAGTAGTAGAGTAGAATAGAGTGTATTAAGCAAAAAAAGAAGAAAAAAATGTGCAAATGTCATTAATGCTTGGTAACATGTTTGGTCAAAAACACTCGAGCGCCTTAGTAATTGGTTCCCTATTTCTTTACAAGTGGTTTTGCCTTAAGATAAGGATGTTTTGGAAGAGACGAGGTGAGTTCTAAATTAAGAAATATGCTATTGCCTTAAATTGATATGGGGTAATAAAAGTTCAAGTGTGTGGGTCCCTTGTAAGAGAAATTATCTTTACTCCGAATCAGTATGGCCCTTACCTTTAGCCAAGGTTGGGATTGTTTATTCTGAATTTTGGGTGTATATTCATTGCAAACACCCACGAGACACAACTCATCCACTAGGGGTGACCTACGGGTTTAAAGGCTTGTTGCACATGCTAAGTACAACTGTACTGTGATTCCTACGAAAGTGAGTTAGGTTTTTTGTTTTTATTCTTTTTTTTTTTTTGTTTTTCTCGAGGACTAGCACATTTATGTGTGAAATCTAGGGTAGTAAAATAATCATTTTATATATTTAGGATGGAGCTACCATGGGTTTTACTCTCTTTTTGCAAGTTTTATATTTTCAAGGCCTTAAGGACTATTAGGCATTATATCTCTAATTTTATACTAAAGAGGTCCTGTTTCTTTTTATGATTACAAAGAGGATGAAATTCTGAGCAAGATGGATGTGTTCAATTAAAAGTACACATCCTTTTGGTCACCCGTACAAGTGATTATTCTTTTCGGGCCAGAAAAAAAATAATAGATCAGAACTGAAACGAGATGCAAAACTAGCCCATTTGCAGTTGTCCCAGAGGTACAAGGAATATTCTAAATACCAACAAGGATCGATGAACCACATCCTTAAGTGATTGAAGATTCATTTTTGGTAACAACAACTACCTAGCGTAGTTAGTGAGTTGTGGTGTGCAAAATCCCTTCCTTATTAAGAGGTCTGAAGTTCAAACCTCTTGGTTGCTATTTTTTTGTGGAGGTTTTTTTTTTTTTGGAATATTTTCTGTCTCCTACTCATCACTCAAAGGAGGTCGGCCAAAGGGTTTCTTACGCAAGAGGAGAGAAAAAATAGAAAAAATGAAGAAAAAATAGGAAATAAAAAAAAGGAAAAAAATAAAAGAAGAATCATCCAAGAGGCTGCCCATGTTTGAAGAAGAGAGAGAGAAAAAAAATAAAAAAAGAAGGAAAAAGGAAGCAAAATTGTTGGAGATTCCCTACTTCCTACGATTCTCTCTTTTCTCTCTCCTCCACCTCACCACAAAATCGTCTAAGGGGATCCACCCTTGGACGTCCTCCTCTCTCTCTTATTCACTATAAAAGGGAGTCCACAAAACCCTAAAGGGTGGTCCCTCTCTTCCTCTCTACTTCTCTCTTCTTAGGTTTTTTTTTTTTAGTTGCTCTTTCTCTAGTTTTCTCTTTCTCTAGCTCTAGTTCTAGGTTTATGCTTTAAACACTTTTGTAAGTTCTTTTTATTCAATTAATGCAAGCACTTTTGTTTTTGATTCAGTTGCTTATTTTTATTGTTTAAGTAATTGAAGTTGTAATTTTCAAGTTCTAGTCTAGGCTTAGTTCTAGGTGACAAGAACAAGCTATGGAGCATGTCCTTCAAGTTCAATTTTTTTTCTTCAGATTTGTTTTATTTAGTACTAGAAATTTCAGATTTGGTTTATTCCAGATCTGGTTTTTAGTACTGATAGTATCTCAAATTGATCAAGTTGTCAGTTCAAGGGTTGAAGTTCAAGTAAGTAGGCTCCTTCAGTAGTCTTCTGACTCCCTCTCATTTTCTCTTCTGACTACCCTTTCTTTCTTAATTTAGGATTTTAATTTCAGTCGTTACATTATTACTTTCCCTTTCCCCCAGGGTTCATGGCTAGTGTATGAGTTGGCTTTGTCCCTCCTAGCCATAGAAGCATCATTTTATCATTTTTATTTTAATTTCCTCCCTTTCCCTAAAGCCAAGTAGATTAACCCTTGTAAAAGTGACTCTCTGGTCAAGTAGGGAAGCTCATATTGTGATGTATCCCTCGGGCTAAGTAGAGAAACCTACTTGTGAGCCTCTCTCTAGCTTTATCCCCTTTCTTTTACTTTATTTTTATTTCAGAATTTTTTTTTCCTTCATAGCTTTTTAATTATGTGGGTGTTTATTTTTTGTTTTTTATTTATTTATTTTAATTGCGTGGCTTGCGTATTTAAATTCTTAGATGACGAATGGTTAGGACGTTATTTTAGATACATATGTTTAGGATGGTAGTTAGAATTAGATCACAACCATGAATCGGTTCACTTTCACATTATTAAAAGAAACAAAAAATAAATAAATAAATGAAGTGGCTACTCTCCCTGTGTTTGACCCATAGCTACACTAATCCGTATGCTTGCGGTTACATTTTAAATTTCAACCAGTGTGCTACAGACCAAAGGAAGAAGGTGGGTTGGGACTAAGAAGTTTAAAAGACTTGAATAAATCCTTGCTCAGTAGTTTGGCGTGGAGAATTATGCATGAAGACTCTCTGGCATATAAAATTTTGAGAGCCAGATTCTTAAAGGGTGATGGTTATTTCAAAGCTGGTTAGAGGTCGTCTTCGATATGTCCAGGCGTCACACCCCACTCCCAGTAGACCCAACTTACCATTAGGAATACCGGTGGTGTGAGTAAGACACCTACCTGCCATACAAACCTATCAGGATCTTTGATACCAGTACCTTAACATTTTCACAATCTCACATCACAAACCAACATAAGCAGCGGAATCAAAGTATAGTAGTGGAACTATAAATAAAATAGAGAAACATCTAATGGTAATATAATAACAATAACCAGGTTATTCTATTACATTCATCCATGACATAGACTTATAATCTCAAGAATATATACAATCCACAGTTATATCCAAAAGTATCAAAATATGATGTACAATCTCATGATGCGGCATAAGCATAGTGGTTGCAAGCACAGTCCTGATCATGCTCCTCCAATTTTGGCATCCACTATACGGTCACACCATACTCGACCCAAAGATCTTGGGTCACCCGCCATCGGCACCCAGTACTGCATCATCATCTAAAAAGGGATTTATACGTGGGGTGAGCTTTCCAACTTGCTCAGTGAGGGGTAGGGTCAAGCACATCTAAGCAAGTCAATAGAAGTAGTAATTTATGATGCATAATAATGGAAATTAAACACATAGTCCATGATGCTCGTGATGCAGTTCATTTATTTATTATCCACCTAACAATAAAAACTGAGTCTGGTAAATGCTACTACGGCACATTAGGCTGTATCCCTCATCTTAAAAAAGACATCGACTACGTAGCAATACAAACCCTAGCCATGATTAGAAGCCTATCGATCCCCACATGCATCCATGGGTCACCCAACAAACCCCTGATAACCCCCTCCTGGCAGTCACAGCACCGATAACACATCAATCATGCTGGACAGGTCCCTGCCTCCGAAAACAATCACATTATACCACGGGAGTGGCACTTCGGAAAGGCACATCAAACATACCACAATGGGTTATCCAACATCTCAACCCCTGTTGGCAAGGGTGTGCAGCATAGGGAGTGATACCTAACTATATATATACTACATACCTTCATAATGATACAGTTTGTATGGATTGCATGATACCGAAGAGACCTCGACCACAAAGTGTAATCCATCTCCAAATACAATCCTGGGTATACGATACCAGAGAGACCTTAGCCACAAAGTGAAACCCGAGACCATTTACCTAATCTAGCATGCAAATAGTAGTTGAGTATGGACTACGCAACACCGGTAAGACCTCGGCCACGAAGCTTATCCATTTCCAAATGTCGTCTTGGGGTACACGATACCAACGAGACCTTAGCTATAAAGTATAACCCGTGACTATAACTAGCTCTAATATACATAATCAATGCACAAATGCAACATACGTACTGAAATCATGGCACCGGTACCACCTCAGCCACGTCGGATTCCATCTCACACACACACATCCAAACACACGGCAATCACAGTACTGGTACCACCTCGGCCACATTGGATCCCGTCATACATTTCCATACAATTCATATTATGATAAAAAAATGACAATTACAATTAAACGTATAATTCTAAGCATGTAAGCAATTTTATAAATGATAAACATTCCAAAAATAAACACAGTCTATCCCTCACCTTGTTGATCTCTGTTTGTTTTAAGGTTCAAGTACGACCACCGATCGATCAATTCAATTTTGACTTCGGGGCACATGCGCATCACTATCCTAGACACAAGGGAATTGTATATCAGCATGCATCAAAAACATCGGGAGGGACCTACACAAGTCACCCCTAAAATGTACGGACACTGTCTCCCAATGACAGTAATGTCACCGAAAACTACCACTGAAAATAGGGCATGTCCACCAGAAATATCAGACCTATTTCTGGTGGAGGTGACAAAAAGCACATATGGCTCCATGTCCATCGAAAATATGCCACCGGAAATAGACCCAGTGGATCCGGTGATTGTTTCCGATGGAGGTACAAGGCAGTCCAATAATTTGGGGCTTCCAGCTCAGGCCCGATTGCCTGGATTTGTTCTATGGAGTCTGTATGGGATGTTCCTAACATAATTCTAAGCCAAGAAAATTTGAATTCCACCAAGTCGTTTGGAAGATACATTGATCGAACGATCGAAACCTTAGTTGGTCTTTTGGCATTACATGTTGTCGGAGCTCACCGACCTTGGTTCGAGCTGGGCAACAATACCAGAAGGGTAGAACACCCATCCTACAACCCTAACATGGTGTGTACACCAAGATTCCATCCATTTCTAGCTTTTTCTAGTTCAAAATGATGAGAGAGAGAATGGCATGGGAGGTTGTATTTACCTCCGGCAGCGATTCCGACAACAAGGCGATAGTCGGCAACAAGGTAGGCCTTTAATCCCCTTCTCCTTCCTCTTCTTCGTCTTTCCTCTCCTCTTTCTCTCCTCTCCTATGTTGGGCACAAGGGAAATGAGGAAATGAATCCTCAATTCCCAACTTATAACTTATGTTAGGCCTTAGGGTCTGTTTGGTTTGGGCCGCTTTTGAACCAAACGGGTTAAAATGAGTTTTGGGATATGAGGACCTGCACATTTAGGTCCATAAGGTGTTCACATCAAGGGGAAGGTGTGGAGGATGATTTGGGATCATCCAAAACCATTTATGATGCGAGTGACGGGACCCACGGGCATCAGAACCTCGACAATAGCCTGTGGACCCATCATAAATAGGTACTAGATTTATGCCCAGGCTGCTTTTGGTGGCTTGTTTTCAGTGGTCATGATAGCTTGCTATCTTGATAGCTTGTTGTTCCATGGTTGGTCTCTCACAGGTGGTTGCCATCGGACATGCCCATGGTTTTTCGGTAATTATGATGCGTGCCGAAAATCAAGTGTGGGGAGTCGGGTCACTTACCCTTTGGGATCGGAAGGTATGAATCCCCTCCATTTAGAGAGGCACGCGATGCACGAACATGTGGGGTCATCTCTACTCCTTCGATAATGTGCATCCATGATCCAAAACCAGATCGTACTTCTGATCTTCAATCCGAGGCCCATCACAACAATTCAAGTTTGACTAGATTAGGGCACGCATGTAACACTCCCCCCACCTTATAAGAATTTCATCCTTGAAATTGAACGTACCTGGAAAATCAAACAATCCAGGATACTGCTTTATCATTTCATCTTCTCGCTCCCAGGATGCTTCCTATTCGGGGTGGTTCATCCATTTCACTTTGACGAAGGAAATGGTGCGGTTGTGAAGAATATGGTCCTTCCGATCAACAACCTTCTCCGGATACTCCACGTAGGCAAAATCCTCATCCAATTCACAGGATATGTAAGTCAAAACGTGAGTGGGGTCAAGAATGTACTTCCTCAACATAGATACATGGAAGACATTATGTGTACCTTCCAACTCTGGCGGTAAAGCTATCCGATAAGCTACTAGTCCGATCCTCTTTAGTACATCATATGATCCCATAAACCTTGGACTAAGCTTTCCTTTCTTGCCGAACCGCATCACCCCTTTAACTGGAGAGATCTATAAGAAGACCTTGTCTCCAACACCAAACTCCAGATGTTTCCTCCTAACATCTGCATAGCTTTTCATCCTGGACTAAGCTACCTTGATCCTTTCTCTGATCGCATTCACTTTCTCACTAGTAGCTTATATCAAGTCCGGACCCAAAATATGCCCCTCACCAACCTCATCCCAATAGAGTGGAGTCTAGCATTTCTTGCCATACTGTGCCTCGAATAGGGACATCCCGATGGTTTCCTGATAACTATTGTTGTAGGAGAACTCCATCAGGGAAATATAACTATAACTCATATCCAAGGCACATGCTTGGAGTAGGTCCTCCAATGTCTAAATAGTCCTCTCCGATTGACCATCGGTTTGAGGGTGAAAGCGATCTTGAAAGCCAACTGGGGCCCATAGTCGCACACATGTCCAAAACTTGAAGTGAACACAGGATCTCGATCAGAGATGATACTAACTAGTACACTATGCAACCTAATGATGTTATCGACATACAACTTGACCAACTTGTCCATAGAAAATGTAACCTTGATTGGGATAAATTGATTTGCTTCAATCAAGCGGTCCACAACTATCTAAATGGCATCCATACCCTTCTATGTATGGGGTAGGCCTATGACAAAGTCCATGGTAGTATTCTCCCATTTCTACTCTGGAATAGGTAGGGACTATAATTACCCATGGGGCCTCTGTCTCTTAGCCTTGACTTGTTGGCATGTGAGGCATCTAGACACATCCGTGGCCACATCATTCTTCATTCTTTTCCACCAGTAGGAGCCCTTGAGGTCCTTGTACATTTTAGTGCTGCCGGGGTGAATAGAGTATGGAGAGTTATATGCCTCTCTCAAAATTGTGTCTCATAAATCACCATCACTGGGCACACACAACCTCCCTTTGAACTTGAGGATCCGCTTTCAGGTCACCAAGAAATCAGGGTCCTTTTGGGTTCCTTCACGGCATTCTACTATAAACCTGCGACTCTGCATTAGTAACTTGAGCTATAGTGATCCTATCCACCAGACTAGGTTGTACCACCAATGCCGATAGTGACAAGGTGACATCCTCTACAAATAACTCAAAAGTCTAGCTTCCTAGCCTCCTCTAGGAGATACTCATTGGTGGTCAGTGATGCCAGAGTCAGTGAATAGGATTTTCGACTAAATGCATCAGCTACCACATTGGCCATTCCTAGGTGACAGTGGATAGTACAATCATAATCTTTCATCAACTCCAACCAACGCCTCTATCTTATATTGAGCTCTTTTTGGGTGAAGAAGTACTTTAGGCTCTTATGGTCACTGAAGATCTCACTCTTCTCACCATACAGGTAGTGTCTCCAGACTTTTAGTGCAAAAATCATAGCTGCCAACTCTAAATCATGGGTGGGGTAGTTCTTCTTATAATCCTTTAACTGACGGGATGCATAAGCAATGACTTTCCCGTGCTACATCAATACACAACCCAATCCCAGCTTGGAGGCATCACTATAAACAACCATACCACCTGTACCAGTCGGAATAGTCAAAATTGGAGCTGATACTAACCTTTGCCTTAGCTCTTTGAAGCTTTTCTCACAAGCATCAGACCACTCAAATTTTACACCCTTCCATGTGAGCTAGGTCATCGGAGTAGCAATGCGAGAGAAGTTCTTGATAAACCTCTTGTAATATCCAACTAATCCCAAAAAACTACATTATGCTACACTCTTAGGAGTCTCCCATTCAGAACGCCTTCACCTTGCAGGTCAACCTCTATATCCTTGGTGAACAATGTGGCCTAGGAATACCACTTGACAATCAAAACTCACACTTTTTAATTTGGCATAGAGTTGCTTCTCTCTCAGCCGTTGCAGTACCAACCTCAGGTGAACAACATGTTCCTCTGCACTCTTGAAGTAGACCAAAATGTCATCAATGAATACTATCACAAACTTATCCAACATATTTTGGAATACCCAGTTCATCAAATCCATAAATGCGGCTGGTGCATTGGTCAACCCAAATGACATTACCAAGAACTCGTAATGTCCATACCTTGATCTGAAGGCTGTCTTATTGACATCACTATCCTTGATCCTGAGCTAGTGGTAGCCTGATCTAAGGTCGGTCTTGGAGAACACCTTGGCACCCTGCAACTGATCAAATAAATCATCTATCCTTGGCAAAGGATATCAGTTCTTGATGGTTAGCTTATTAAGCTCTTGGTAATCAATGCACAATCTCATACTTCTGTCTTTCTTCTTGACGAACAACACTAGTGCTCCTATGGAGACACACTAGGTTTAATAAATCCCTTCTTCAAAAGGTCTTGAAGTTGCACCTGCAATTCCTTCAACCCTATAGGGGTTATGCGGTAAGGCGCCTTTGACACTGGTGTTGAACAGGGGAGTAGGTCTATAGCAAACTCTGTCTCTCAATCCGGGGGCAAACCTGTCAAGTCATCTGGGAATACGTCAAAAAATTCCCTCACCACATCTAGCTCAATCAATGGCCTGATCTCTATCTCAGTATCCATCACAGATGCTAAGTAGCCTTGACATCCCTTATCCAGTAGCTTCTTCATCTAGAGTGCGGATATGATAGCTCTCTTGGGTTTCTTGGGCTTATCCCCTTCGAACACAAACTCATCATCATCATGAGGTCTGAAAATGATAGCCTTCTCTACACATAGAACACTAGCTATGTATCCAGACAACCAGTCCATTCCTAAAATCACGTCGAAGTCAGTCATATCCAACTCGATCAAGTGAGCATTCAACTCAGATCTCCTATAGTCACTGAACAAGGCTCATAAACATAGTTCAAACCCACTACACTTCCTGTAGGGGTGCTCACAGCCAAACATTGAGTCAGTCCCTTAGGTGGAACTCTCATCTTCTTCACAAATGTCGATGACACGAATGAATGCGAAGCTCCTGAGTCAAATAACACATGTGCAGGTAATAATGATATCAATAATGTATTTGTCACTACACCGGATGTAGCCTCAGCATCCTTTGCGTCATGCAAACACTACGCTGTGGTCTCGGCCTGTAGGGGTTATGCTGGTCTAGGGGCTGAATATATCTTGGGGCCTAGGTGGCATAGTGTAGGGTGCATCACCTGGCCTTTGGTGGGGCATATCCTAGCCATGTGACTGGCTGATCACAATGAAAACATCTCGGGCCGATCCGTGGGCGAGATATAGCACTAGATCAGGAGGGCTGGGAAGTCTGACTAGTATCAGGCCTCCTAAATTACACTGGAGTTGGGTTGACATAAGGCACTCGGAAAGGTTTGCTGCCTCCCCTAGAATCATCAGATCCCATTGGCCTCTTTCCCATCCCTTGTTGAGCCATATAGTTATCCCTATGCCGGTCCTCAATAGATTTGGCCACCTGAACCACCTCAGCATAGGTTTGTAGCTTCAAACCCACAATAGTTGACCCAATACCTGGCCTCAACCCTTTCTCAAACTTCTTTTTCTTGGCTCTGTCATCTCTAAGATGGTCAAGAGAAAAATCGAATAGCTCCTCGAAGCGTTGCTGATATTTGACCCGCAGGAGAACCTTAAACCAAGCGAGAGAACTCACTCTCTCTCCTATCGAAGCTTTCAAAAATAGTTCTCAAAGAAGGCCTCCTTGAAGTCTGCCAAAGTGGGATATGGGTTACTAGCCCTCGAGAATAGGCTCGGTGGCACTCCACCAATCATCATTTCATTCATGCGATAGCCCTTACAAAACTTTACGCTCATCGGTGTAGCCCATCAGTCTAAAAACCTTCTCCATTCCACTAATCCATCTTGATGGATACAATGGGTCTTGCTCCACCCTGAAGAAACATGGGGGCCTAAGCCGTTGAAACTTCTCCATCATTTTTGTCAAGTCTATCTAGCCCTCTACACGGGCTTAAGCTTGCTCTAGCATCGGATCTTGCACATGCCCATGAACTTATGCCCCACTAGATATTTGAAGGGCAGCCGATCCAGCGGGTATTGGAATGGGTGCCAGTGGAGTAGGAGGTGCGGACGGTGCTTTGCAAGCTTCCATTGTCGCTTGGATCCTATCATTGATCCCAACCATAAATGATTTTGCTTTTCCTCAAATTACCACATCATGTTATTTATGATAGATGCCACATCCTGGGTTGTAAATCTTGCGGAGCAGTGGTGTATTAATGGGGTCTACCCTATTACTGTAGGGAAGTGGGAGGTGCAGCATGATTGGGATCGAGGATCGGTGTTCCGCGACATGATTCCTATAAAGGAATCCAATTAGTGCACATGCATAAACAAGATTGCATGTAAACGGAACACATGCATACATAGTGGGTCCCACACATACACAATTGGAAAAATTAGGGTTATGACATGCAAAAGTGGGGTCCACACATATTAAAATCCAATAGCGCACGCATCCTAAACAAGCACACCATTATAGGAATCGAAATAAAACCTTAGATTTAAAAAATAAAATGACTTATTTTCCAAAAGAGTCCACCGGAAACAGGGGTCAAATCACCAAAAATATGGTTTTATTCACCAGAAATATCAGTGGTATTTATGGTGAGTAAAACAGAGGCAAAAATTCAACTTTTATTTTCACCAGAAACAAGCATCGGAAGCATGCCCAGTGTTTCCAATGGCACCAAATCATCCATAAATAGGCTCAGGTCTAGGTTTATTCACTTAAAATCCTATTTACTCTTATGAGAAAGGTGTGGAAACGGCCAAAGAGTCTTTTTCTACCCATTCCCTACATTCCTCGTCCTATTTCATGATCGATTAGTACCGCATTCGCATCCAAGTATGTTTTCTCTCTCTATAACCTTGTTTTTTGTGATTTTCTTCTCTGTGAGTTTTGTATTCAGCCATTTAACTAGGTTTTCCATTCCAAATCCTTAGGAATCATCTTGCAACAATGTTTGGACGCCGTGTAAGTACATGACGTGCTCTTATACAAGAGGAGCAAGATCTGCTGAGCAGTTCAACCCAATCCAGTTTTGCTCTGTGGTTGAGCAAGACCGTTGGAAATTCTTTGAGTGCCGTAATGTCAACCCAGGAGTCTACGTGAGGACCAATGACTTTCGCATTCTTTCTTCATCAACAGTTTGAGGAGATCGGGTGGTACCACATCCTGAAACCCAACAGATATCACTACCCCATATTGGTCAAGCTATTCTATTCCAACATGGAATGCGTGGACCGGGGCCCCAAAGAGATGCGGATCACCTCCTATGTGAAGGGGGTGGAGATCTCCTTTAATATGGGGTAGTAGGCTAACATTTTGATGTTTTGCAATGCCCGACAACCTAGTGTATTGCCCACCTCGGACTCCAACATATGAGTTTCAGAGTCCCGATACCTTTCAGGAGATCAATGACATGCTGACTAAGGAAGCCAAGGGATAGAACCATTCAGTCAACTATTTTGCTACTCCAAAGGTTGTATGTCGTGCAATTCAGCTGAATGTCCTCCCCACTTGCGGACATTATAATGAGGTATCCGCCCTTCAAGCCTATGTGACATATTACGTGTACATGGGGGCGCAGATACTTCTACCTTACCTCCTAATGTGGACCATGGTAATTTAGTGCGAGAGCGGGACCATCGGGTAGGGAACCTATGCTATAGGAGGATATTGGTGACATCTTTAAATCGCTTTGGGGTGGACTTGGAGGGTGAAGCACGCTTGGGTGAAGAGGTCACATACTTCAACCAAGACTCAGCGAGGAAGATGACCATAGATTTGGCGAGGTGACACCTATCCGGAGAGGTCGACAGCCTATGGAGGTAGAGGGTGGCGATACTGGTGATGTTGGTGTAGGAGGAGAAGCTGCTAGGGTTGGTGGCGCTCCACCACCTGATCCCCAAGCTATGGGTTCTATAACGGCTTCTACATCTCAGAGCACTAGGGGTGCGAGGCCTTACGGTCTCAATAATGTTATGGCCCATCTGGACACAACTATGTCACTGATGAGGAGCATAGATGGTTGCCTTGAGAGTATAGATAGGACCTATTGTCTTATGGACAATAGAGTGGGCTCCCTAGAGGCATAGATGCAGGCGATGGTCTTCCATCTCGGTATTCCAGTGCCTCCACTAAGAACGCATGGTCCGAACTAGGCTCAGGGCCAAGAACAGAACCAGCAGCAACAACAGCAAGAGTAGTGGCATGTTTACCACTATAGCCTATAGGATTTCCATTTTCATGTCTTTATTTGTGTTTGATGTTTTTAGGTTTAGTTGAATTTTTACATTATGTCATTTGCTTCAGTTGTTTAATTTCCTAGACTTAGGCTAGTTAGGATTTCCTGCTTTTTGTACTTTAATTTTAGTAAGGGGCAAGCACTTGGGTAGAGTAAAGCTGATCATAGAGCACCATTGCGCTAATGCGCGGGCTATAGTTTTTTAACTGGATGAGCCTTCACTTTTGGATAGTCTTACGCCTAATGTGGTACCCTCCCATTTTTGGTTCCCATTGGGTTTACCTTGTTCTGAGTTGACCCCATGGCAGCAAGAAAAGGTGATCTTCGCTATACTCTGGTGATCTCTTTGTAAGTTGTGTATTCAAGTTCTTTATTATAATGAAACGGGTTTAACACCTATGCTTGTCTCCTAATTGTACAATTTCTATTGTTGTTGTCTTGAGATTTTTATTTAATCCTAGTTTCCCCAAAATCATGGTTTGGCTGAGATTGTGAGTTAAGGTAGAGCATTGCGCTCTAATACCATAGTTGTCACACCCCACTCCTAGTAGACCTAACTTACCATTAGGAATACTGGCGGTGTGAGTAAGACACATACCCTTACAAACCTACGGGATCTCGATAGGAGTACCTTAACATTTTCACAATCTAACAACACAAACCAACATAAGTAATGGAATCAGAGTATAGTAGCAGAATTATAAGTAAAATGGGGAAACATTTAATGGTAATATAATAGCAATAACCAGGTTATTTTGTTACATTCATCTATGACATATACTTATAATCTCAAGAATATATACAATCCACAGCTATATCCAAAAGTATCAAAATATGATATAAAATCTCACGGTGCGGTGTAAGCATCGTGGTTACAACTACGATCTGATCATGCTCCTCTCTTGGCATGCACAGTCTCTCACCATACTCGACCTAGAATCTTGAGCCACCGCCATCGGCACCAGTGCCCATCATCATCTAAAAAGGGGTGTATACGTGGGGTGAGCTTTCCAACTCGCTTAGTGAGGGGTGGGGTCAAGCACATCCAAGCAAGTCAATAGCAATCATAATTTATGATGCATGATTGTGGAAATTAAACACATAGTTCATAATGCTAGTGGTGCAGTTCATTTATTTATTATATACCTAACAATACAAACTAATTCAGATAAATGCTGCTACGGTGTATTGGCTGTATCCCTCAACGACATTGACTATGCAGTAATACAAACCCTACCCATAATTAGAAGCCTATCGATCCCCATATGCATCCATTGGTCACCCAATAAACCCCTGATAACCCCCTCATGGTAGTCACAACACCGGTAACACATCGGCCTCGCCGGACAAGTCCCTGCCTCCGATAACAATCACACTGTACCATGGGAGTGGCACTTCGGAAAGGCACATCAATCATACCACAATGGGTTATCCAACACCTCAACCCCTGTTGGTAAGGGTGCATAGCATAGGGAGTAATACCTAACCACATATATACTACATGCCTTCATAATGATACAGTTAGTATAGATTACATGATACCAGAGAGACCTCAACCACAAAGTGTAATCCATCTCCAAATACAATCCCGAGTACACGATACTAGAGATACCTTGGCCATAAAGTGAAACCCAAGACCGCTTACCTAATCTAGCATGCAAATAAAAATTAAGTATGGACTATGCAACACCGGCAAGACCTCTACACGTATCCATTTCCAAATGCAGTCTCGGGGTACACGATAAATGAGACCTTAACCACAAAGTGTAACCCGTGACTACAACTAGCTCTAATGCATATAATCAATGCATGAAAGTAACATACATATAGAAATCACAGCATCGGTACCACCGGACCACCTGGTTTAGTCTCACACACACACATCCAAACACCACGGCGATCAAGGTACCGGTACCACATCGCCACCTATTGGATCCGTTATACATTTCTATATAATTCATATCATGATCAAAAATGACAATTACAATTAAACATATAATTCTAAGCATGTGAACAATTTAATAAATGATAAACATTCCAAAAATAAACCAGTCCATCCTTCACCTTGTTGATCTCTATTTGTTTTAGGGTTCAAATGCGACCCGATCGATCAATTCAATTCTAACCCGGGGCATGTGCATCACTATCCTAGACACAAGGGAATCGTACATCAGCATGCATCAGAAACATCGAGTGGGACCTACACAAGTCAGCCCCAAAATGCATAGACACGGTTTCCCAATAGCGGTAATGTCACCGAAAACAACCACAAAGCAGGGCATTTCCACCAAAATATCGACTGTTTCTAGTGAAGGTGACGAGAGCACATATGGCTCCATGTCCACGAAAAGATGCCACCAAAAATAGACCCAGTGGATCCTATGGACTATTTTCGATGGAGGTATAGGGCAGTCCAATAATTTTGGGCTTTCCAGCTCGGGCCCAATTGTCAGGATTCGTTCCATAGAGTTTGTAGGGGATGTTCCTAGCATTATTCTAAGCTAAGAAAATTCCAATTCCATCGAGCCATTTGGGAGATATTCGATAGAACAATCGAAACCCTAGTTGATCTTTTGGCATTACATGTTCTTTGGAGCTTACGGGGCTGGTTCAAGCTCGAACAACCTTGAAGGCAGAACACCCATCCTACAACCATAACATGGTGTGTACACCAAGATTCCATCCATTCCTAGCTTTTTCTAGGTCAAAATGAAGAGAGAGTGGCATGGGAGGTTGTAGTTACCTCTGGCGATAATTCGACAACAAAGGATGGCGCACCAAAGTGAGCCTTCAATCCCTTCTCCTTCCTCTTCTTCTTCTTTCCTCCTCTATCTCTCCTCTCCTACATTGGGCACAAGGGAAATGAGAAATGAATCTCATTTCTCAACTTATAACAAGTTGGGCCTTGTGGTGCATTTGGTTTGAGGCCTCTTTTGAACCAATCGGGTTAAATGAGTTTGAGGCACGAGGACCCACATATTTAGGTCAATAAGGTGTTCACATCAAGAGGAAGGTGTGGAGAATGATTTTGGATCATCAAAACCATTTATGATGTGAGTGGCGGGACCCACGGGCATCAAACCTCGCGTAGCCTATGGACCCACGAAGCAGGCACGAATTCATGCCGGGCTACTTCGGTGGCTTATTTACGTGGTTAAGAACTTCCTATCTTCATAGCTTTACGTCTTGGACAGCTTGCTGTCCCATGGTTGGTCACTCTCGGGTGGTTACCCTCGGACATGCCCAAGGCTTTTCGAAAATTATGATGCGTGCCAAAAATCAAGTGTGGGGAGTTGGGTCACTTACCGTCTGGGATCGAAAGGTATGAATCCCCTCCAATTATATTGGCACATGATGCACAAATATGTGGGGTCATCTCTACCCTTGATGTAATGTAGCCATGAGCCAAAATCGATCGTATACGATCTCCGATTAGGGCCTATCACGAGTTCAAATTTGATCAAATTAGGGCATGGGTGTAACACTAGGAGTTAGGAAAATGTGGAGTTTATCTCATCAAATGAGAGATGGATGGTCAGAAATGGTAGAAGATCAACCACGGATTGATGGTTTCTCATTTCAAGACCTAGCGGAGGTGGGGAGAATGTTAATCAGCCTACGATTGGGGAAGCTAGATAGGTTTATTGACAACTATCACTAGAATTTGTCTCGGTCTAGTCTTCTTTGATGAATGATATTTTTCCTTGGCTGAAAAATTAATATTCCTCGATAAGATTGTGAGGATAGCTGTTATTGGAAATGCTTCTGAGATGGTTCCTTTAGTGTGAAGTGCTTGAGATGAAATTAGGATTGAATCCAAAATTCCCATGGGCTTCTTGCCTAGAATGTCAACCTTTGGATGGTACCAGGTCCATAGAAAACTACCTTTAGATGACATGGTGAGAAAATACGGATTACCCTTGTCTCTAAGTTTGCTTTGTGTGGTGTAGAAGAAGAAACTCTAGATCATACCTTCCTCCATTGCTCTTTCTCTGGAAATCTAGAATTTCCTTTGTAGCTGCTTTAATATTGGGTGGACTTGCCCCAATCCATGACTTTGCTTTTCCAATGGTGGAAAAGAATGCATAAGAATGCCTATTGCAAAGAAGCATGGGAGATGGGGCTGGTCATCATGGAATAACATTTGGAGGAGAGGAACATGGGGACGAGAATGAGGATAGGTTAAGGCATCCAGTGCGTCGCTAGTCTATCATTAATGAGAGTAGAAATAACAAGCCTTGTACAAAAGGTGTTGTTAGATCGATGGAAGATATAATATGTTATAGAAAATTGGAATCGAGCATCAATTGTGCCTTCTAGTTAGATTCTTGAAGTTTTCGGTGCAAACCCCACAAACTAGATCAAGCTGAACTTTGATGGAAGTTCATTGGGAAATCTTGGCGAGTTGGGCGGCAAGATTTTGAGACTATATAGGTAGAGTCTTTGGGATCCTATAAAGAATTTATGGGGATCATGGGAGTTTTTGAAGCTGAGATGGAGGGCCTAATGGAAGGTCTTATCTGGCGCTAGAGACATGGAATTAATCGCTTGGTGGAGTCCGATTCGATTGCATTGGTTACCCTGATGCATCAAAAGTAGATTCCTTGGTTGCTACCCAAAGATGTTTTTTTAAGCCTTTCTTGGATGGCATCATCGGAATGTATCTCACAACCGAGAAGCCAATGATTCGGACTATTTAGCAAGGGATGCAGCAAAAGTGGAGTTTCATAAGACAATATTACTTTTCAACTCATATTATAGACTACCTTAGCGAGGGATGCTAATGGTAGGCCAAATTATAGATTCATTAGTGCACTTTTCCCTTCTCCCTGCTGATGGCAATGCCGAAGGTGGGGAGTTTGGAGATCGCGTTCCATTCCTTGTATGGTTTTTTCTCATTTCTCAATAATATTATCTTTTATCAAAGAAAAAAATGTGGCCCAGCCAAACAGACCCTTAGGGACGTTTAGGGTGCCTTATGGATAGAAACTCACCATAATTGTGGCTGTAACAGTAATAAGAAAAGGAAAGAGAAGAAGAAGAAGGAAGTGAGGAGGGAACTCACCTACCTCAAGCTATTATTGGACCAAGTGTTAGAGTTAGGAAAGTAATTTTGTATGAATAGAGTAGTTAGGGTTAGGGTTTTGCCAATTAGTGACAGCCAGGGAATCCCTGTGCAGAGTATTGCTTCCCAGTAGAAAAAAACCCAACCCACTAGAGGTTTTAGGGAACCAATATACAAAGGATTTATTCCTATAAACCCTAGAACCTAGGGTTCCTCATAGTTCAATACCAATTCAGCAAGAATTGGTGTAAATTGAAGCTGAGTGGGTAAGACCTCATCTAAGCCCCAAAATAGAGATTTACCTTAAGTTTAACTCTTAACCTAATATGATAAATTATATCCTAATAATTTTGATTGAATTTAATAGGAAGGGGGATTCAGTTCTATGATTTTTAATGGTTGATTCCAACTTTAACTTGTGAAGGAAGGTGGAATAGGGATTAAATTCTGTAGAAATGGAAAAAAAAAAAATAGATAACCGTGAAACCCTGATTTTTTTAAAGAATTGGAATTTTCTTAACCTAATCTTAGTAATTGGGTTTCAAGAATGGGTTAAAAGGAGATCCAATTTAAGCCTTCAAACCTCCATGACCAATTTGGACTTGAGGAAGAGATGGGAGCTCAAATTAGTTAAAGTATAGTTCGATGCAGTATTGGCGATGTAGTTCTATAGAATAAAGAATTGAAAAGTTTGACGGGCCAATTGATTGTTGCCCAAGCAACTTGTCGGTTTAGGTTCGAGACTGATTCTCTGCATAAAGAGTCAACAGGGCTTGGATACTATTTATGTGATTGTATAAATAATATTTAATAGAATTGGAACCTAGGGAGGAAAATATAGTGTCTGAACTCTTGAAACCCTAATTGGACTATTGAGGTGACTTAGCACATTCTACCTAAGTGTAGGACCCACTAGGGGTTTCCCATAAGCAACCCCAATAAGAAAGGATGCTTGGAAAACCCAGACTGTACAAAGAAGAACAGTCAAATGCCCAACTAGAATGGAAATTGGGATACTATACTTTGGTAGGGTGGGATAGAATTATAGAAATTTATTTTGTAAATAATGATTTGAAATGTCTTGTGAAATAGTAAATAAGTGCAGTAAGAGTACTTAAGTGAACAAAAAGTGAGTTTTTCAAGAACTACGACACCAAGGTGAGTGGGTGCCACGACTTGTTTTATAGTGTTTCAAATATTTTATTTTGTTTGTATACCATGCACATTGTTGTATGCATATTACGAATACTATTTACGTGATAATGCTTTGGCAAATCTAATAGCTAAATGAAGGTAAAATAGGTAAGCAGGACGCTTGTGAGTGCCTACGAGTTATTGGGTGTGTTGTGAATGATTGGTGTTTGGATATGCATCATGTAGAAATTGTGGGTTAGGATACCACCACCAAGTGCTACAAACCCTTGTCAATATGGGGATAGGTATTAACTAATCCCGACTTATGGCTACGATTAGTAATACATACGTGATACGACATCTTTGTGCCGTGAGGTACAACGTGTTGTACACTTAACTACCCGGTGTTACTAACCTAGGGGTTAGTTGGGGGATCGAGGTTCTTTTTGGGACTAGCTGACTCTTGCTTGCAATGAGCTTGTATTCCTAAGGCCCAACGTATAGGGTAGGAAATACCACCTATGTTGCGTAACATTATACCACTGATTCAGACTTAGTAATGGACTAGGAAGTTGTATACTATTAAATGAACCTATAAGCATCATATAAGGTGTGGAGAACACATCATCATTTGTATTATGTTTTCTTGCTTCCCCACCCCTTACAGACTATCACCCTCTTTATTTATTTTCCCTAGATGATGAGACCGATATTACGCGATTGCGCTTTGATCATGAGGCGTGGCTATAGATTGCAGGCCAATATTCTAGAGGATGAAATAGACCATGGACCCAAGCTGTGGATGTGACATTTGTGCCTATGGGCTAGTTCTTGAGAATAGGATAGACTATTCCTATGTCTTTTTGTGTACATATTTCCCTTGATGCATACTCGATGTATATAGTCTACTGAGATCTTGGCTGTGTAAATATTTTTTTTTGTAGTATGTAACCCTCATCTAGATAATTGTAAATATATCTTATCACTTAGTTGGCACTAGAGCTTATGTAAAATATCTTAATGTTGGACTATGCCTCTATATATGAACTCTAATATTTAGTAGTGTAATTGTGGTATTATAATCCTTTAGTCTAGATGATAGGAAACATGCTAATTGGACACGGTGAGGTGTCGATTAATGCATCGTTGGCCTATTGGGCAAGGTGTGATAGAGTGGTATCGAGCCAAGTTTTGGGGAAAAAAGTATCATAACCCACAAGACCTTAGGATATCCCGTCATAGGATTTAATAAATTAAAAGCTTCAAGATAAAAACATTTTTTTCTCTCCTAGGGACAGCAAAACAAAAGAAAAAGAATAAAGATAAAAAAACCTAACTCACTTTCGTAGGAATCACGGTTGCACTTAGCATGTGCAACAAGCCTTTAAACCCTAGGTCACCCCTAGTGGACGAGTTGTGTCTCGTGGGTGTTTTAGGTGAATATACACCAAAATTGAATAAACAAATCCCAACTTTGGCTAAAGGTAAGGCTCATACCGATCCGAAGCAAAGATAATTTCTCTTACAAGGACCCCCACTTGAACTTTTATTACCCTTTATCAATTCCAGGCACTAGCATATTTCTTAATTTGGAACTCACCTCGTCTCTTCCAAAACATCTTATCTTAAGGCAAAACCACTTGTGAAGAAATAGGGAACCAATGACTAAGGCGTTGGAGTGTTTTGACCAAACATGTTACCAAACAATAATAACATTTGCACATTTTTTTTCTTTTTTTTTTTTAATAAACTCTATTCTACTCCACTACTTTTGGCACGAATGACATGGTGGAGCAAACAGACACCCAAGTTACTATAAGCCGCTTTTGCATATGTCCACAAAGCGGTGATGCTAGAGTTACTTGAAGTTTCCTCCCAAGGAATTTCGATCAAGATACCACGCTTCACAGGCGCAATGCCCTCTAGTTCCAAGGAATCAACTCTTATTCTTCTTTATACCACATTTCTCATCATTTAAAATTGTGCATTTATCAACCCATGCCAAATTAAAAGAAGGTCTCAACTTCAAATCAAAAGTACAAGGAACCCACAGACTTACATATGGTCCATCACCATAAAACAGGGTCTCTTATTTTTCAAAAGAAAGTCCCATCTCAAGACACATGCTTGTTTCTTTCTTCTCAACAAGGTTTTTATATGTTCAAAATGGGTACCTTAATCAAAATTTTATTTTCATACATCAAGCAACGAATGGTATGATCATTAGCCAAAAGCCAAAGTAGGACTTCATCCTTAGCAAGCTTAAAAATAAAAAGAAAAACAAAGAACAAAGTTAAAAAAATAATAATAAATAAATAAATAAATAAATAAAACTGTTTCCTCCCCACACTTAAGTCATGCAATGTCCTCAATGCATGGAAAAATTAAAAGCAAAGACAATGCAAGGGGTCATACAGATAACAGTTAGTCATCGGTGTAAAGAGGTTCATGGAGATCCATGACCTCTTCACTACTAGTAGTGGGAAACTCGAGAGCGGTTTCAAACGACCATTACCTTCAAATTACCCTGTTCTGGATTCAAAATCTTCACAGCCCATGAGGATATACATTATGGATAATAAATGGGCCATCCCATCGGATCTAAGTTTACGGGAAAAAGATGCAATCGAGAGTTGTACAATAAGACCTTATCACCAATTGCAAAAGATTTACGAGAATGTGTTTATCATGGAAAGCTTTGGTCTTTTCCTGTAAATCTAGAACTTTCATAGGCATCATTCCTAAGTTCCTCCAACTCGGATAGTTGGAGCCTCACGATGAATTCCGCATCGGACAAATCAAAGTTAAGCTTCTTAATGGCCCAAAAGGCCTTATGCTCCAACTCAATGGTAAGTGACAAGCTTTTCCATACACCAAGCGGTAGGAGACTGCCAAGGTCGGTCTTGAATGCAATCCGATGGGCCCACAAGGCATCAATGAGCCTAAGGGACCAATCCTTACGGTTGGGATTAACAGTTTTCTCCAAGATTTGTTTGATCTGCCTATTAGACACCTCCACTTGGCCACTAGTTTGGGGGTGATAAGGGGTAGATAACTTATGGGTGATCCCATACTTTTTCATTAAGGCCTCAAAAGGTCGATTACAAAATGAGTACCCCTATCACTAATTATTGCATTGGTGCACCAGCGGGAAAAAATGTTCTCTTTGAGAAACTGGACCACCACTTTGTGGTCATTAGATTTACAAGGTATGGCCTCTATCCATTTAGAAACATAATCAACGGCCAAAAGTATGTACAAATTCCCAAAGGAATTAGGGAATGGTCCCATAAAATCGATGCAAACATCAAAGATCTCAACTACCAAAATAGGGTTGAGGGCATCATGTTCCTTTATTGATACGGCCAAAAAGGCGGCGTGAGCAAGCCTTGCAAAAATCAAAAGCATCTCTAAAAGAGTGGGCCAATAAAATCCGCATTGGAGAACCTTTGCGGTCTTCTTAGGTCCAAAGTGTCCACCACATGCATGATCATGACAAAAGAAAGAATGGAATGTTGTTCATGATCGAGAACACATCGGATAATCGATCCGGACATATCTTAAACAAATAAGGATCATCCCGAAAAAGTGTTTAACTTGGGAATGAAACCTATACTTATCTTGAGTGGACCAGTGATCCGAGTCACACCGAAACTAAGAAGTTGACAATGTCAAAACCATGGTTCACTAGACATTGCAAATAATTGTTCATGGAAAGTTCTCGTTGTTGGAGAATCAATCAAGGAATTGGGAAGCCGGGATAAATGGTGCAACTAGGTTTTCAACTCCTTTCTTATCCCTAATTTCTAAATCAAACTCTTGCAAAAGTAAAACCCACCTAATGAGGCGGGCCTTGGCATCCTTCTTCCGAACTAGGTATCCGAGGCGGAATGATCGATATACACCACCACATGTGAGCCAACTAAATAAGACCGAAACTTTTCTAATGCAAACACAACAGCTAAAATTCTTTTTGGTGGTTGTATAATTGAGTTGTGCATCATTTAAGGTCCTACTAGCATAGTAAATGACAGTGGGTAACTTATTAATCCTTTGACCTAAAAGCTGCTCCTATGGCAAAATCAAGCATCACACATCGGTTCAAAGGTTCGGTCAAGCAGTGGTTGAACAATGGGTGCATTGGTCAACTCCTTCAAGTTGCTTGAAGGATTCTAGGCACTCTTTGGAAAACACCAAAGTCTGATCTTTGACAAGTAATGAGGTGAGAGTCGGGCTAACGACTATTTCTTAATAAACCTTCTGAGAAGCTGCATGCCCTAGAAAAGACCGGACATCCTTAAAAGATTGAGGAGGTGGTAAATTATCAATTAAATCTACTTTGGCTCTATCTACCTTAATTCCCTCATTCATATTACATGGCCTAAAACAATACTAGATTTAACCATAAAATGACATTTCTCCTAATTCAAAATCAAATTCTTAGATATGCACATTTTTAAAACTAGGGAAAGATGATGAAAACATTCAAAATAGGAATTCCCGTGAATTGAAAAGTCATCCATAAATACTTCTGGGAATTTTTTGACCATGTCAGAAAAGATACTCATCATGCATCGTTGGAACATAGCAGGCGCATTGCAAAGCTCAAAGGGGCATACGTTGTAAGTAAATGTTCCATATGGGTATGTAAAAGTGGTCTTATGTTGGTCCTCTAAAGCAATTGGGATTTGGTTATAGCGAATATCCATCAAGAAAGCAATAGTATTCATGTCCATTAACCTCTCTAACATGGTCAATGAATGGCAATGGGAAGTGGTCCTTCGGGTTGCCGCATTTAACTTCACGTAATCAATGCACACGCCATCTGTTTGGACACGGGTAGGATCAACTCATTATTGGCATTAGGAACTACGGTCACACCAGACTTCTTAGGCACTACATGAACCGGCTTACCCATTGGCTGTCAGAAATAGGATAAATTATTCCATGATCCAAGCACTTTAGGATCTCTTTCTTAATAGCTTCCATCATCACTGGGTTAGCTCTTCTTTGGGGTTCCGTGGATGGTTTGGAATCCTCCATAAGATGTATATGATGTTGCACAATGGAAGGGCTTATACCCTTGATATCAGCCATGGTCCAACCTAGGGCTTCCTTATTATCTTTTAACACTTTAAGTAACTCCTCTTCACGGCTAGAAGTCAAATTTGAAGAAATTATTACGGAAGAGTGCAGTCGACCCTAGGAAAGCATATCTCAAATTAGATGGCAACTCCTTAAGATCTAGCTTAGGGGGCTCAACTATGGAAGGTTTGGGAATGGAATTGGAAAGGGGTCCTAAGGGCTCCACAAGTGTGTGAAGACTCAAGACTTCAGAAAAGAAATTTTCACTATCATCATCCAACTCATCCATACACTCTTGGAATTCTGAATCAAAATCAATATCAAAGTTGGTAACTAAATCATCAGAAAAATCCAAAAAATCCTCAAGCATATTGATCTCTTCTTCCATATGTGGTTGCTTGCCAATCCTAAACATGTTAAACTCAACAGTTTGGTTACCAAAAGATAATCTTAGGAAACCATTTTGGCAATTGATTAATGCATTACTGGTAGCCAAGAATGGTCTTCCTAGAATTATTGGGATCTCATCCTTGGTTGAGAATGGCTTAGTATCTAACACAATGAAATCAACAGGGAAAATAAATTCCCCCACCTTTAGTAAGACATCCTCAACCATCCCTTTAGGAATCTTAGACCTATCTCCTTGGCCGAAGAGTAGTTCCAGTGGCTTTCAATTCTCCCAATCCTAGTTGCTTGTACACATGGTAAGGTAAAAGATTCACACTTGCGCCAAGGTCAAGTAAGGCATGCTCAATATAGGTGTTGCCTATGACACAAGATATGGTAGGGCTCCTTGGATCCTTATACTTGGCTGCTATAGGTGAAATTATGGAACTAATGTTACACCTTGAAGAACGCCTTTTGGGCACACTAGTGATACGTTGTGAGTACACAAATCTTTGATACCTTTGCATAGGGGGATCTGGATATGGCATCCAAAGAGGATGTTTACTTCTACCTTTTGAAGACTTCTAAAATATTGTCCATAGAAGCGGTCTTCTTTTGTTTACCAAGCGATTAGGAAATGGGACGGGATGAACATAAGGCTGCTGGGATTTGCCTGTTCGAAGAATCATTTTGGTTTCCTCAACCAAATCATCTTTAGTTTCAGAAAAATCTTTAGGTTCATCAGACAACACGGAACAAGAGGCACATTTGTGTCCTCAATCGAAGAAGAGTTAACAGGAGTAATAGATGGGGAAGATTTAGGAGCGCTCAGAGGTATTCTTTACCACTCCTAAGGGCATAAACAACATTACATTGGTTAGAGGGCCCTTGTTGAGTCTGACCTTGCACTATATTCAGTGGTGCATTAGTTGGTCCTTGTAAACTAACAGTGATGATGCCTAGGTTAGGCTCACGGTTGGTGGGTAAAGTTCCTTCTCCCTCTCACATAATTGAGACAACTTGGGTAAGTTCTCTCGTAAATTTTGATGGCTTGTCATGAGGAGGGCCATATTTTTCCAAGTCACTTATTCTACTTGCCTCAATGTTGGTAAACCCGGGGGTTCTTGATAAGATGATAGAAGAGGGCCCTAGGAAAACTACTTTGAGGTCCTACATTTGACCTAGGAAAAGTATTTTGAAAAAAGATTGTTGTGCAAAGGGAGGCCTTTGGGGTCCAGTTGACCTTGATTATAGAAATTGGAAGGTCTGCTTGGTTGCCACGATTCCAAGAGAAATTTGGGTGATTTCTCCATCTGGATTGTATGTGTTACTATATGGATTATTACGGTATAAGGCATTAACACTATCATTAGAAGTGCCCCAGGTGTTGGGCATTCTTCTATGACATGTCCGGGACTGGCACCAAGCACAAATCTTAACCAAATTGACTAATGATGGCTCTCTAGGAACAATAGCCTCAATCCTCTTGATTAGGCTATCCAAATGGGCTTCCTGGTTACTATCCCATCCACAAAATATCCTTTTCCTCCTATGGTTCTTTCACTCTCTTGGGTTGATTCCCTCCACGGGTTTTGTCATTAAGTCAAGTAAAATTCTCATGCCTTTCCTTCATCTGTAAAGGATGTAAATCCCTTAGGGCATAGACTCTATCATTTGTTTAGTTGGGTAATCAATACCCTCATAAATTATTTGACATAAATGCCATAGGTCTAGGCCATGGTGAGGGCATTCTTGGAGTAGATCCTTGAATCTCTCATAAGCTTGGAAAATGACTCACTAGGCTTTTGCCTAAACTGAAGGATATCACTTCTAAGCTTATTGGTCTTGTGAGTTGGGAAAACTTCTTAAGGAAGACAAGCGTGAACTTTCCCATGAGGTTATGGAATTTGTGGGTAATCCATACAACCACTTCTTAGCTTGGTCTTTCAATGCAAAAGTGATAAACCTAAGCTTAGGCATCATCGGAATTTGGATCTTAATTAGAACACATACCTCTTCAAATTCCCTAGAAATAGGTATGCATCCTCGAGAGGTCAACCCATGGAAGTGGGGCAACATAGTGATGTATTGAGATTTGAGTTCAAAATTATTGCCACAGGCTTGTGGTAGAACTATGCGAGAAGGTTGGGCTGTTCTAGCGAGGTAGAACCTATCTTCGAGAGATTTAGGTGAAGGGTTTTGCTTTGGTCTCCCATATTGAAGGGTTTTAAAGAGAGCAACGTATAGGGTCACTACTTGTTGGATCTCTTCTTTCTAACCGATTCTTAGTATTACGTACCCACTAACACTCATGCAACAGAAAAACTACCCACAACTAAAGTAAGACAAGCACAAAAGAATGGATAGCAAAACTTTTTTTTTTTTTGATGATTTTTTTGAAATTTTTTTTGATTTTTTTTTTTACTTTTTTTGCTTTTTGGAGCTAGAGATCCGGGGTTACTCGGGTCAATTCTGAGTCTTGCTACAGTGAAACCTATCTTTATCATCTTGTGAGGCATGGCGACCTCCACGATACAACTATTATTGCAAGTTGTTCTTCTCGAGAATTCAATAAAAAAGAAAAATATAAAACAAAGCAAACAAACACTCATTTACCAAAGAAAGTGAAAAATAACATGGGCTGTCTCCCGACAGCGGCGTAAAAACTTGTTTGAGATTTAAAATGTAACATAGCGTACGGATCGTGTAGCTACGAATTGAACACGGGGAAGCAGACCACTTTATTTTTATTTCTTTTAATAATGCTGATGAACTGATTAATGGTTGTGATCTAATTCTAATTACCGTCCTAAACATATATCTAAAATAACGTCCTAACCATTAGTCATCTAAAAATTTAAAGCGCAAGCCACAATTAAAATTAAATAAATAAATAACTGAAAATAAACAACCCACATAATTAAAAAAAATAAATAAATAAATAAAGGAAAAAAATACTGAAATAAAAATAAAGTAAAAGAAAGGGATAAAGCTAGAGAGAGACTCACAAGTAGGTTTCTCTACTTAGCAGGATGCATCATAATATGAGCTTCCCTACTTGACCAGAGAGTCACTCTTACAAGGGTTACTCTACTTGGCTTTAGGAAAGGAGACAATTAAAATAAAAAGCAATTGATGGTTCTATGGCTAGGAGGCAAAGCCAACACATACACTAGCCATGAACCTTGGGGAAAGGATAGCAATAATGTAATGACTGAAAATAAAAATCCTAAATTAAGAAAGATGGTAGAGGAAGAGGGAATGAGAGGGGAGAGAAGACTATTGCGAAGCCTACTTACTTGAATCAATACTTGAACTTGAAAAAATTGTTCCACGGCTCGTGATCTTGTTACCTTGATCTAAGCCTAGAACTATAACTTAAAAATTACAACTCAATTGCATAAATCATAAACATAAAAGGTTGAATAAGAATAAAAAGTGCTTGCATTAATTGACATAAAAACTATTACAAAAGTGATTAAAGCAAAATAGAGAAGAACTAAAACTAAAGAGAAAAGGAAGAGAGAGAGCAACTAAGAAAACTAGAAGAATAATGAATTGTGTCTCCTCCTCTTACATGAGTTGTATTTATAGGAAATGGAGAGGTAGGGTAACAATTTCTCTTTCCTAAAAGAGAGAAACCCACAATTGATTGTGAGATCTTTTGAGTCCAAAAGTGCTAAGATGGAGGAGAGAGAGAGAAATAAATTTTGAGAAATTTCCTAAATTTTTTGCTTATTTTCTTTCCTTTTTTTCTAATTTATTTTTCTTCTTTTTCTCTCAGGGACGATTTTTTTCTTCCTTTGTGTGATTTGGACAATCTTTGGTGATGATGTGGAGGAGAGAAGATTTGGACAATTTTTGGTTCTCCTTTTTCTCTTTCCTTTTTTTCTTCTCTTCTTGCTTCCTGATTTTGCTTTCCTTTTTTTTCTTTTCTTCTCTTGCTTCCACGATTTTGCCTTCTCTTGATGTGGAAATCCCTCCATGCCCTTAGTGCTTTAAGTGAGTGAAAAGGAAATCTTCAACAAAATCTTCTAAAAAAACAACGGAAGATTCGAACTTGAGACCTCTTGGTGAGCAAGAATTTTGTACACCATAGCTCACCAACTAAGCTAGGTAGTTGTTGTTACAAAACAAATCTTTAATCACTTAAAGATGTGGTCCATCGATCCTTGTTGGCATTTGGAGTATTCCTTGTACCTCGGGACAATTGCAAGCGGTGGTTCTCATCTCGGTTGATTCGATCCATTATTCTTTTTGACCGAAAAAGAATAATCATTTGTCTGGTGACCAAACGAATGTGTACTTTTAATTGAACACGTCCATCTTGCTCGAATTTCGTCCTCTTCACAACCATGGAAAGAAATAGCTCTTTACGTGTAAATTGAAGATATAGCTCCGATAGTCCTTAAGCCTTGAAAATATAAAACACGCAAAAAGAGAGTAAACCCAAGGTAGCTCCATTCTAAATATGTAAAATGCATGTTTTACTACCCTAGATTTCACATAAATGTGCTCATCAATACACACTTGATTCTTTTCTATTCTTTTGTTATGTTACCCTTTTGACCTCTGGATATTTAAATTGTAATTCTTGTTATATATATCATGCCTCACGGGCCCACATGTAAACATACTATGTAACACAATTTGGGTATCAAGAGTATTGTGAGTATATACATACAAGACTTCCGCTAGAATACAAAATTTATATTCTTTAGTTGTGTGTTGTCTTTTGTGTGGTTATTGAGTGAGATGATCTTGGCGAGTTTTGGGTTAACGAGTTAACTAGGTCACCATCGATTCGTGAGAATAGGGTGTGACAATGGTGGTATCAGTGTGATGCTCTACCCACTCACAAACATGCAAGATAGATTCCATATAATTTTATATTAGAACCCAAGGTTGGGTAAATATAAAAGCTTCAAAGAGTTAAAACCTATAATAAGATGAAAATTTTAAATTCTTACATTCCATTTCATGCATGAGAGTAGAACCTAATCAGATTAACAAAGGGCTAATTGGCCGATTCCATAAACCATTGATTTCTGATTCTAACAAAATTTCGGCAACATGACGATGCCATAATTAGAATACCAAAATTTTTCAAAATTATCACCTGATAGAGCACAATTATACAAAGATAACAAACAAAAGAAGAAGGGTGACAGTGTCTGTCACCACCAAATCACAAGAAGTTCATCAAAATAATGAAACTATCCAAAAGATAATAAACATCATTCTAAACACTTGACTAAGCTCAAAACCATAAGAAAATTTTAGAATACACAAACCACCATAGTATCATCACCACCAAATAGAGAGAAGGAATAGAAGATAAGGTCGAAGAGAAAATAGAAACTGCTCCAAAACAAGGTAGGAAGGGTGCGCCTCCATCAATCATCGTTGTCGACGATGGAATGTCTCCACACTCTAGGCCGTGAGTTGATGTGGGCGATGATCATAATAGTCATGCCTATCATTGGTCAAGGCCACCTCCTTTTCACCCAATGGAAGTCAGCAACAATTTTATTGGAGACTCCAAGTCCTCCATTGGAAAGTAGCCTCCATCCTTCCCAAGCGTCTTGCCAAATCATGTGTGTGCTCTCCTCCACCCTCTCTATAATCTCGGTGCCGCCTATCTTGGAGAGCCCTCTACTTGGTGGCACTCTCATCCAAACGGCTCAAAATCTAAGTTTGCCCATCTTTCGGGCACTCACATCCATCAACCTCTGAAAGTCAAATGCCCCACGATGATAATGGGGCTCACGAACTCTGAATCAGTAGCCCTAGTCTCTAGAGCTCCTCCTTGAGGATCTCATCATCATTAATGTTCTCCTCATCGATTATGAGGATGTAATCCTCATCCTCACTGTCGCTTCCTCCTTCCATATCCACCGGTCTTTACCCTTCTGCCTCCTGAGGTGCACCCATATGACTCTGTAGGCCCATCCTTCATAAGTTCTCCCTGGTAAACCTATCAGCGGGAAACTTCCCTTCCTCGCCTCTCAAGTACACTTGGAAGTACTCAAAGACTTTGGTGAGTAACCTACCATAGGGGAATTCTGAGTCATTTGGATGAGCACTATGGTACTCCATGATCTTCAATATAATATATGGGAGGCATAGACATGAAGCTTCATCATCTAAGGCCATGAAAATACACTAGGCATGGTAAGCTGCCATAAATTTGACTTAGTTCCTATGACCCGCTCTAGGGAGCAGGTTGAACTGAACCAAGCGTGCAAATACCCAGGCATTGACAACATAGGTAGTCGGACAAGGGATGCACCTTGCCTTGATAGTCTCATAAATGTCTTCGCATCTCTGGACTCAAATCCGGGCCCGGCCTTTATCCTCAGAACCTTGTAGAAATGGGTAACCTCAGTGGATATACCCAGAATCCCCACCAATAAATCCATGGTTAAGATGGTGTTTACTCCCTTCACCATACTAGTGAGGGAGTACTCTCCATTCTCAAAGGAGACCTCTAAGTTGCAGTAGAAGTACCAGACTAGGTCCTTATAACAATGTCAGTTGGGGTCAAGCATGGGCTACCAACCCAAGGCTATAAACTTATCCAACATGAAACCCTCAAAATCTCCGTCACTACTATCTTCTCCATCATAATCACTTCTTGGAAAAGATCAGCCAACCCCATAGCTTCAAGGCTATGGAATAATCTCTTATCAAAAGCTGAGGGTTAGGAGCTTCCCTAGTGGGTCGAGCATGCGAAGAAGAGGAACACAGGCTGAGTTTCTTCCCTTGATGTGGTTGTCTTCCTCCTCTTGGAAGAAGAAGTTGCCTCTTTACCTTTTCATGAAGACATCGTGAAGTACCAAGGAGATATGTGAGTGTAAATAAACAAAAGGTATGAAAAGAATGTAATAAGGAATAATGTAAAAAGGGGGGGGTGGTTGAAGCACTAAGAAAAGTGACATGAATGATAAAACTCCAAAGTGCAATTGCCAATATCAAAATGCAATGAGGTTAAGTTGTGAATTTTGAAGGAAATGAACGAACGTATAGTGATGATAAATGCATGATGGATGCCTATCAAATAAATGGAGATGGAAGCAAATGGTAGGAGGATTTTCTCAATACCTAAATGCAGTAAATAGTTAGTAATGAGAAAAATCATAACAAATAATTTCATTAATTTGGAAAAAGCGGGTGTAAACCCCAAAACAATAACTTAGGGAAAGTAGGGGTTTTACATGGGTGAAGTTGATTCAATCATAGTGGAAATCAGTATACTTGTAAAAAAATTAGTTTAAAACTATTTAACTACTAATTGATAGAGGATGGACATAGTTGTATTATCATTCATAAGGAAAAGGAAGAAATGGGAAAACCCCCAAATTTTCAAAAGGTTCGACCCATAAAGGAGTAATTTCATATCAAAGAAGGAAACTTATGCACACGAATGGAAATGACTTTTCTACTAATATGTGTGTGCATTGAGAGTGAAAGTATCATTTGAATCATCAATTTGCAAGAAAGAAGAGAAATGAGAAGGAAACCCTAAAATAAAGAAATTAGGGCAAAGATTTGGGATCCTCTCTATAAAGCAAGGCCAATAACCAATGGAAATCACAAATAAATCATCACATTGTCAAGGAACAAACATTCCATGAAAGAAATGAGGTATATCTGAGATTCTAAGGTTCCTATAATGAATAACACCGAAAACATGGTTCTCAAAGAGAAAATGGGAAAGAGACTTGCTTGAGATTGGAAAAGATAAGGAAGAATTTGAACACCAAATAGTTAAGGAATCGTGAGTTGAAGCATTGGATAAGTCCCTCAAATCTCCCTAGCTGAGTTTGGAGAGAAGAAAGAAGAAGTGGGAAAATGGGTTTTAAAACCCTTTTGAACTGCCTTGGTCATGACCTATGGGCGTGGCCGGACTGACTGACCTTTCCCATCATTTAGCCGCGATTTGGGTTCCAAGGCCGGATCACCTGCGTTTGAAATTTTTCCTATTTAGGCATAGTGGAAAGCTTGCATGCGGTATGGAAAAGGTGGTAGAGTCTTTTAAAGTACATACCACCTAAGGTGGGTAGTGGCCCATTGGAGCGGATCGATGGATCTAGAGTAGGAGAAGATATTTGAGATTATAGATTGCATAGAGCGCAGAAGCTTATCTATGAAGGGTTGCAACTTAAGAATGAAGGCTGATTTATGGTGGAAAGCTTCTAAGCCCATTTTGATGGCAACTCATCCGAACCCGTGGGAGCAATTAGGAATTGTTTTTGTCAAATGACTATCCGAAGCTTTAGAGACATAAGGAAGCAGAATTTATGGCATTAACCTAAGGGAGTAATCTGTTCTAGATTATCGGCAATAGTTTATGGGCTTGTTCTATTTGCTCCTCGCCATATGAAGACAACCAAGGAAAAATCAAGAAATTTTTGAAGGGATTGAAGATATCCATTGGTACAATGCTAGAGGCATTGAATTTAGCGATTATGCATAGATTATGCAAAAATCCAAGGCAATGGAGGACAAATAGAAGGGACAATTTGTCCCCATTTAGGACTTTAGAGGAAAACCCATTTTCCGATTCAGTGTGGCGAGCAAAAGCTTCTATGGGTCATACACATATGGTCCCTCTAATAGGCAACCCTACGGGCCATTGGGTTATCTTTCTAACCAACTAGTGGGTGGGCACTACATCTTCCCTTGGAACACTAGTATGGTGACTTTGGCCTGAGACCCCTCGTCCTCTAGATACTAGGATCAATGCCGAGAGCACAACTCTGGTTCGAGGCATCACATAGCGATGCTATAATAGTCACTCATATGGGCATTTTGCTAAGGATTGCCGATACCAATCAGCTACACCATCAAATCAGCCTGTCCATAGACTTGTATTAATCCGGGGAACTAGCCTCGAGGAAGGATGTATGCCTTGTCAATTTGGAGGCTAAGGCGTATAGAAGTAGTAGCAAGTACACTTTAATTAAGAAATTTTGTGATAAATTTTTGAGTAATCGATATATATATTATATGCAATGCTGCTAGGTGTCTTATCTATATCGGTATACCAGCATATGTCTGATTTGACTCTAGAGCATCGCATTCATTTGTGTCTAAGAGATTTCCTAGGAAGCTTGATGTGCCATCCAGGACATTAGAATGCAAGTTAGTTGTTAGTATGCCTATAGGCATGGTGAAACAGTTGAAGGAAGTATGTGGGCGTGCTCAGTTGAGATTAGTGGAAGGAAGCTAGATGCCCAACTTATCAAATTCAACATATAGAATTTTGACATCATTCTGGGCATGGATTGGTTGTTGGCTCACCAAGAAAATGTAATGTGTCTTGAGAAACAAGTTAAGGTGATGGATGATAAAGGAGAAGAGCTTGTATATCAAGTTGAAAGGGCTAAGTGACCCAGAAAAACTATTATCTCTGCCTTGCAGGTGGTGAGACTACTGGAGAGTGGATGTTAGGGCTACCTAGCATCAGTGCTAGATGTAGATGCAAAGGTTATGCAGCTAAAGGAATTGGAGGTAGTCAAGGAATTTCTGATGTCTTTCTAGATGATCTAACAACTACGACGACAAGAGGTGGAGTTTGCCATAGATTTAATTCCTAGAGCTACCCGGTGTCTAAGGCTCGTATGAATGGCACTATCCAAGTTAAAGGAGCTGAACCACGATTGCAGATTTATTGAAAAAGGGTTTATATGCCCAAGTGTCTCTCCTGCACCATGTTTGTTAAGAAGAAGGATGGTAGTTTGGATATGTGCATCGACTGGGAATTGAATAAGTTAACCATCAAGATAAATGGCGTGACATACCAAAGACAACTTTTAGAACCGGTATAGTCATTATGAATTCCTAGTGCTATCTTTTGGGTTGACTAATGCACTAGCTACTTTCATAAATTTAATGAACTGGGTATTTCATGATGTCCTTGATAAGTGGATCATCATTTTCATCGATGACATCTTGATTTACTCAAAGTCTGAAAAAGAGCATGTAAGACACTTGAGAAGGTACTACAAATGAGAATAGCGATTTATATGCCAAGTTCAACAAGTGTGAGTTTTGGCTCAAGCAAGTTAGATTCCTAAGACACGTGGTGTCCGAGAATGGGATCAAAGGACTCGGATAAAGGGAAGGTTATAGTAGTGGGAGACACCCAAGAATGCAATAGAAATTAGAAGCTTCTTAGGCTCAACAGGCTACTACCAACGCATCATTGAAAATTTACCAGATTTCTACGACGATGACCAAGTTAACCAGGTGTGAAGTTTGATTGGTCAAAAAAATGTAAAACAACTTCCAAGCTGAAGAAGTGGTTAGTGTCAGCTCTTGTGTTGACCATTCCAAATGGTATGCAGGTGGGATAGCCGATCTATACCGATGCTTCTAAGATCGGGTTAGGTACGTGTTTTATATGAAGATAACAAGGTGGTAGCATATGTATCCGAAACTTAAGGAATATGAGAAGAATTACCCACTCATGATTTAGAATTGGCGATAGTCATCTTTGCTTTGAAGATCGGCACCATTATCTATATGGGGAGAAATCGAGATATATAGTCACAAAAGTCTTAAGTAATTCTTCACCCAAAGAGAATTGAATATAAAGCGGAAGGTGGTTGAACTTATGAAGGACTATGATTGTGACATTCGATCATCCAAGCAAAGCTAATGTGGTGGCGAGATGGCTTAAGTTAGAAGGCTGATAGCACTTTTTTTAGCTATTAGTCCACAGCTTATACAAGAGGTGGTCCTGATAGATGAAATCCCTCTATATGAAGGAGCAACCTTGGAGCTCGAACATCAGCCACATGATGTTAAGCAGTTAACCATATCCCTGATCCATTAGGCAAGAAGTGATAATGAAACAATCTTTGGATTCGGAGCTTCAAAGGATCGGGCTAAAATTCGAGAAGCAGACAATGACCCTTACTTCAATAGCCGGTGATAGAGCATTCTTGTTTCATGATAGGTTGTGTGCCCGATGATAGGGAAATACGAGACAATACAATTCTGAATACTCACTCCATCCCGGAAATGCGAAGATGTATAAAGATCTTAAACAAAGCTATTGGTGGCCAACAATGAAAACCTATAGCCTTATATGTGGCACACTATCTTATGTGTGGAAGGTCAAGGCGAGAATGACATTGACCATATGACATTCTTCACCACTCTACATCTTGGAGTGGAAGTGGGGCAGGGATCACTATGGATTTTGTCACAGGCAACCTATACACCCAAGGGATGGATGCAATCTGTGTGGTAGTTGACAAGCTTAAAGGCTCAATTTCATTCCAATGGGACCAATTATTCCATGAACAAGTTAGCACAACTATATATGGATAACATAGTCTGGTTGCATCGAGTGCTAGTGAGCATTTTGTCAGATAGAGACCCAAGGTTTACATCTAGATTTGAGAAGAGCCGCCAGTAAGCCTTGGGGACACAAGTGAATCTGTTACACTCGTGCCCTAATCCAGTCTAATTTGAGTTATTATGATAGGCCTCGGATCGAAGATTGGAAGTATGATCGGGTTTTGGCTCGAGGTTGCACATTACCGAAGGGGTAGAGATAACCCCACATATTCGTGCATTGTGCCTATCTAATTAGAGGTTCATACCTTCCTATCCCGAGACGGTAAGTGACGACTCCCCACAATTGATTTCTAGCACACATTATAATTATCGAAAGGCCTTTAACATGTTCGAGGGTAACCACTCGTGTGAGACCAACCATAGGATAGCAAGCTTCTTGACCACCAGAAACAAGCCATCGGAAGTAACCTGGGCCTGAATTCGGTGCCTATTTTCGGTGGGTTGACAGGCTACTACCGAGGTTTTGATGCCCGTGGTCCTTGCCACTCGCTTTGTAAATGGTTTCAGATGATCCCAAATCATCCTCCACACCTTCTTCTTGATGTGGACACATTTTGGACCTAATTGTTGGCTTCTCGTGCCCTAAACTCGTTTCCCGATTGGTTCAAAAGAGGTCCAAACCAAACAAACTCTAAGGCCCACTTAAGTTATAAGTTGGTTGAATCATCATTTCCCTTGTGCCCAATATAGGAGAGAAGAGAAATAGGAAAGGAAGGAAGAAGAAGAGGAAGAAGGAAGGGATTGGAGGCCTACCTTGGTGTCAGCTGCCGCCTTATTGCCGGAATTGTTGTCGGAGGTAAGTACAACCTCCCATAGCACTCTCTCTCTCTTTAATTTGACCTAGATAAAGCTAGGTATGGATGGAATCTTGGTGTACACACCATGTTAAGGTTTTTCTTCTTTTTCTCTCTCCTAGGGACGAGCAAAACAAAAGAAAAAGAATAAAGATAAAAAAACCTAACTCACTTTCGAGGAATCACGGTTGCACTTAGCATGTGCAACAAGCCTTTAAACCTAGGTCACCCCTAGTGGATGAGTTGTGTCTGTGGGTGTTTGGTGAATATACACCCAAAATTAGAATAAACAAATCCCAACTTTGGCTAAAGGTAAGGCTCATACCGATCCGAAGCAAAGATAATTTCTCTTACAAGGACCCCACACTTGAACTTTTATTACCCTTTATCAATTCAGGCACTAGCATATTTCTTAATTTGGAACTCACCTCGTCTCTTCCAAAACATCCTTATCTTAAGGCAAAACCACTTGTGAAGAAATAGGGAACCAATGACTAAGGCGTTGGAGTGTTTTTGACCAAACATGTTACCAAACAATAATAACATTTGCATTTTTTTCTTTTTTTTTTAGAATAATAAACTCTATTCTACTCCACTACTTTTGGCACGAATGACATGGTGGAGCAAACACAGACACCAAGTTACTATGTAGCTTGCTTTTGCATATGTCCACAAAGCGGTGATGCTAGAGTTACTTGAAGTTTCCTCCCAAGGAATTTCGATCAAGATACCACGCTTCGAGGCGCAATGCCTGTCTAGTTCAAAGGAATCAACTCTTATTCTTCTTTATACCACATTTCTCATCTCATTTAAAATTGTGCATTTATCAACCCATGCCAAATTAAAAGAAGGTCTCAACTTCAAATCAAAAGTACAAGGAACCCACAGACTTACATATGGTCCATCACCATAAAAGCAGGGGTCTCTTATTTTTCAAAGAAAGTCCCATCTCAAGACACATGCTTGTTTCTTTCTTCTCAACAAGGTTTTTATATGTTCAAAATGGGTACCTTAATCAAAAATTTTATTTTCATACATCAAACAACGAATGGTATGATCATTAGCCAAAAGCCAAAGTAGGACTTCATCCTTAGCAAGCTTAAAAATAAAAAGAAAAACAAACAGAACAAAGTTAAAAAAAATAATAATAAATAAATAAATAAATAAATAAAAACTGGTTTCCCTCCCCCACACTTAAGTCATGCAATGTCCTCAATGCATGGAAAAAATTAAAAGCAAAGACAATGCAAGGGGGTCATACGAATAACGATTAGTCATCGGTGTAAAGAGGTTCATGGAGATCCATGACCTCTTCACTACTAGTAGTGGGAAACTCGAGAGCGGTTTCAAAGCGACCATTTACCTTGAAATTACCCCTTCCTGATTCAAAATCTTCACAGCCCCATGAGGATATACATTATGGATAATAAATGGGCCATCCCATCGGATCTAAGTTTACGGGAAAAAGATGCAATCGAGAGTTGTACAATAAGACCTTATCACCAATTGCAAAAGATTTACGAGAATGTGTTTATCATGGAAAGCTTTGGTCTTTTCCTGTAAATTCTAGAACTTTCATAGGCATCATTCCTAAGTTCCTCCAACTCGGATAGTTGGAGCCTACGATGAATTCCGCATCGGACAAATCAAAGTTAAGCTTCTTAATGGCCCAAAGGCCTTATGCTCCAACTCAAGCTGGTAAGTGACAAGCTTTTCCATACACCAAGCGGTAGGGAGGCGACCAAGGTCGGTCTTGAATGCGATCCGATGGGCCCACAAGGCATCAATGAGCCTAAGGGACCAATCCTTACGGTTGGGATTAGATTTTCTCCAAGATTTGTTTGATCGCCTATTAGACACCTCCACTTGGCCACTAGTTTGGGGGTGATAAGGGTAGATAACTTATGGGTGATCCCATACTTTTCATTAAGGCCTCAAAAGGTCGATTACAAAATGAGTACCCCTATCACTAATTATTGCACGTGGTGCACCAAAGCGGGAAAAAAATGTTCTCTTTGAGAAACTGGACCACCACTTTGTGGTCATTAGATTTACAAGGTATGGCCTCTATCCATTTAGAAACATAATCAACGGCCAAAAGTATGTACAAATTCCCAAAGGAATTAGGGAATGGTCCCATAAAATCGATGCCCCAAACATCAAAGATCTCAACTACCAAAATAGGGTTGAGGGCATCATGTTCCTTTATTAATCTGCCAAAAGATGGCGAGCGGGGCAAGCCTTGCAAAAATCAAAAGCATCTCTAAAAGAGTGGGCCAATAAAATCCGCTTTGGGAGAACCTTGGCGGTCTTCTTAGGTCCAAAGTGTCCACCACATGCATGATCATGACAAAAGAAAGAATGGAATGTTGTTCATGATCGGGAACACATCGTCGGATAATCGATCCGGACATATCTTAAACAAATAAGGATCATCCGAAAAAGTGTTTAACTTGGGAATGAAACCTATACTTATCTTGAGTGGACCGTGATCGGAGTCACACCTGAAACTAAGAAGTTGACAATGTCGACAAACCATGGTTCACTAGACATTGCAAATAATTGTTCATCTGGAAAGTTCTGATTGTTGGAGAATCAACGTCAAGGAATTGGGAAGCCGGGATAAATGGTGCAACTAGGTTTTCAACTCCTTTCTTACCCCTAATTTCTAAATCAAACTCTTGCAAAAGTAAAACCCACCTAATGAGGCGGGCCTTGGCATCCTTCTTCGAACTAGGTATCCGAGGCGAGAATGATCGATATACACCACCACATGTGAGCCAACTAAATAAGACCGAAACTTTTCTAATGCAAACACAACAGCAAAAAATTCTTTTTCGTGGTTGTATAATTGAGTTATGCATCATTTAAGGTCCTACTAGCATAGTAAATGACAGTGGGTAACTTATTAATCCTTTGACCTAAAACGCTCCTATGGCAAAATCAAGCATCACACATCGGTTCAAAGGTTCGGCCCAAGCAGGTGGTTGAACAATGGGTGCATTGGTCAACTCCTTCTTAAGTTGCTTGAAGGATTCTAGGCACTCTTTGGAAAACACCAAAGTCTGATCTTTGACAAGTAATGAGGTGAGAGGTCGGGCTAACTGACTAAATTTCTTAATAAACCTTCAGAAGCTCATGCCCTAGAAAAGACCGAACATCCTTAAGATTGAGGAGGTGGTAAATTATCAATTAAATCCACTTTGGCTCTATCTACCTTAATTCCCTCCTTGGATATTACATGGCCTAAAACAATACTAGATTTAACCATAAAATGACATTTCTCCCAATTCAAAACCAAATTCTTAGATATGCACCTTTTCAAAACTGGGGAAAGATGATGAAGACATTGAATGGGAAATTTCCCCATGAATTGAAAAGTCATCCATAAATACTTCTAAAATTTTTGACCATGTCGAAAAAATGCTCATCATGCATCGTTGGAGCGTGGCGAGGGCATTACAAAGCCCAAAGGGCATACGCTGTAAGCAAATGTTCCATATGGGCATGTAAAAGTGGTCTTATGTTGGTCCTCTAAAGCAATTGGGATTTGGTTATGCGAATATCCATCAAGAAAGCAATAGTATTCATGTCCATTAACCTCTCTAACATCGGTCAATGAATGGCAATGGGAAGTGGTCCTTCGAGGTTGCCGCATTTAACTTCCGTAATCAATGCACCCCGCCATCTGTTTGGACACGGGTAGGGATCAACTCATTATTGGCATTAGGAACTACGGTCACACGGACTTCTTAGGCACTACATGACGGGGCTTACCCATTAGTTTCGAAATAGGATAAATTATTCCATGATCCAAGCACTTTAGGATCTCTTTCTTAATAGCTTCCATCATCCTTGGGTTAGCTCTTCTTTGGGGTTCCGTGGATGGTTTGGAATCCTCCATAAGATGTATATGATGTTGCACAATGGAAGGGCTTATACCCTTGATATCAGCCATGGTCCAACCTAGGGCTTCCTTATTATCTTTTAACACTTTAAGTAACTCCTCTTCACGGCTAGAAGTCAAATTTGAAGAAATTATTACGGGAAGAGTGCGGTGACCCTAGGAAAGCATATCTCAAATTAGATGGCAACTCCTTAAGATCTAGCTTAGGGGCTCAACTATGGAAGGTTTGGGAATGGAATTGGAAAGGGGTCCTAAGGGCTCCACAAGTGTGTGAAGACTCAAGACTTGAAAAGAAATTTTCACTATCATCATCCAACTCATCCATACACTCTTGGAATTCGAATCAAAATCAATATCAAAGTTGGTAACTAAATCATCAGAAAAACCCAAAAAAATCCTCAAGCATATTGATCTCTTCTTCCATATGTGGTTGCTTGCCAATCCTAAACATGTTAAACTCAACAGTTTGGTTCCCAAAAGATAATCTTAGGAAACCATTTGCAATTGATTAATGCATTCTTGGTAGCCAAGAATGGTCTTCCTAGAATTATTGGGATCTCATCCTTGGTTGAGAATGGCTTAGTATCTAACACAATGAAATCAACGGGGAAAATAAATTCCCCACCTTTAGTAAGACATCCTCAACCATCCCTTTAGGAATCTTAAGACCTATCCATTCGAAGAGTAGTTCGATGGCTTTCAATTCTCCCAATCCTAGTTGCTTGTACACATGGTAAGGTAAAAGATTCACACTTGCGCCAAGGTCAAGTAAGGCATGCTCAATATAGGTGTTGCCTATGACACAAGATATGGTAGGGCTCCTGGATCCTTATACTTGGCTGCTATAGGTGAGAATTATGGAACTAATGTTACACCTAAGAACGCCTTTTGGGCACACTAGTGATACGTTGTGAGTACACAAATCTTTCGATACCTTTGCATAGGCGGGGATCGGATATGGCATCCAAAGGGGGATGTTTACTTCTACCTTTTGAAGACTTCTAAAATATTGTCCATAGAAGCGGTCTTCTTTTTGTTTACCAGCGATTAGGAAATGGGACGGGATGAACATAAGGATCTGGGATTTCCCCTGTTCGGAAGAATCATTTTGGTTTCCTCAACCAAATCATCTTTAGTTTCAGAAAAATCTTTAGGTTCATCAGACAACCGGAACAAGAGGCACATTTGTGTCCTCAATCGAAGAAGAGTTAAAGGGTAATAGATGGGGAAGATTTAGAGCGCTCAGAGGTATTCTTTACCACTCCTAAGGGCATAAACAACATTACATTGGTTAGAGGGCCCTTGTTGAGTCTGACCTTGCACTATATTCATGGTGCATTAGTTGGTCCTTTAAACTAACAGTGATGATGCCTAGGGTTAGGCTCGGTTGGTAGGTAAAGTTCCTTCTCCCTCTCACGCATAATTGAGACAACTTGGGTAAGTTCTCGTAAGATTTTGATGGCTTGTCATGAGGAGGGCCATATTTTTTCCAAGTCACTTATTCTACTTGCCTCTCAATGTTGGTAAACCCGGGGTTCTTGATAAGATGATAGAAGAGGGCCCTAGGAAAACTACTTTGAGGTCCTACATTTGACCTAGGAAAAGTATTTTGAGAAAAAGATTGTTGTGCAAAGGAGGCCTTTGGGGTCCAAGTTGACCTTGATTATAGAAATTGGAAGGTCTGCTTGGTTCACGATTCCAAGAGAAATTTGGGTGATTTCTCCATCTGGATTGTATGTGTTACTATATGGATTATTCGGTATAAGGCATTAACACTATCATTAGAAGTGCCCAAAGGTGTTAGGGCATTCTTCTATGACATGTCGGGAGGCACCAAGCACAAATCTTAACAAATTGACTAATGATGGCTCTCTAGGAACAATAGCCTCAATCCTCTTGATTAGGCTATCCAAATGGGCTTCCTTGGTTACTATCCCATCCACAAAATATCCTTTTCCTCCTATGGTTCTTTCACTCTCTTGGGTTGATTCCCACTCACGGGTTTTGTCAGCTAAGTCAAGTAAGAATTCTCATGCCTTTCCTTCATCTGTAAAGGATGTAAATCCCTTAGGGCACATAGACTCTATCATTTGTTTAGTTGGGTAATCAATACCCTCATAAATTATTTGACATAAATGCCATAGGTCTAGGCCATGGTGAGGGCATTCTTGGAGTAGATCCTTGAATCTCTCCATAAGCTTGGAAAATGACTCACTAGGCTTTTGCCTAAATGAAGGATATCACTTCTAAGCTTATTGGTCTTGTGAGTTGGGAAAAACTTCTTAAGGAAGACAAGCGTGAACTGTTCCCATGAGGTTATGGAATTTGTGGGTAATCCATACAACCACTTCTTAGCTTGGTCTTTCAATGCAAAAGTGATAAATCTAAGCTAACAAAATCATCGGAAATTTGGATCTTAATTAGAATACATACCTCTTCAAATTCCCTTAGAAATAGGTATGCATCCTCAGAGGTCAACCCATGGAAGTGGGGCAACATAGTGATGTATTGAGATTTGAGTTCAAAATTATTGCCACGGCTTGTGGTAGAACTATGCGAGAAGGTTGGGCTGTTCTAGCGAGGTAGAACCTATCTTCGAGATTTAGGTGAAGGGTTTTCTGTTGGTCTCCCATATTGAAGGGTTTTAAAGAGAGCAAGCGTATAGGGTCACTACTTGTTGGATCTCTTTTTTCTAACCGATTCTTAGTATTACGTACCCACTTAACACTCATGCAATAGAAAAACTACCCACAACTAAAGTAAGACAAGCACAAAAGAATAGATAGCAAAACTTTTTTTTTTTTTTGATGATTTTTTTGAAATTTTTTTTTGATTTTTTTTTATTTTTTTTGCTTTTTGGAGCTTACCGGCAGGGATCCGGGTTGCTCGGGTCAATTCTGAGTCTTGCTACAGCTTAAACCTATCTTTATCATCTTGTGAGGCATGGCGACCTCCACCGATACAACTATTATTGCAAGTTGTTCTTCTCGAAATTCAATAAAAAAGAAAAAATATAAAACAAAGCAAACAAAGCACTCGTTTTACCAAAAGAAAGTAAAAAATAACATGGAACTGTCTCCCAAACAGCGGCCAAAAACTTGTTTGAGATTTAAAATGTAACTAGCGTACGGATCGGTGTAGCTACGGTCGAACAGGGAGAGCGACCACTTTATTTTTATTTCTTTTAATAATGCAAGTGAACTGATTAATGGTTGTGATCTAATTCTAATTACCGTCCTAAACATATATATCTAAAATAACGTCCTAACCATTACGTCATCTAAAAATTTAAAGCGCAAAGCCACACAATTAAAATTAAATAAATAAATAACTGAAAATAAACAACCCACGCAATTAAAAAAAATAAATAAATAAATAAAGGAAAAAAATACTGAAATAAAAATAAAGTAAAAGAAAGGGATAAAGCTAGAGAGAGACTCACAAGTAGGTTTCTCTACTTAGCCCGAGGGATGCATCATAATATGAGCTTCCCTACTTGACCAGAGAGTCACTCTTACAAGGGTTACTCTACTTGGCTTTAGGGAAAGGGAGACAATTAAAATAAAAGCAATAAATTGATGGTTCTATGGCTAGGAGGGGCAAAGCCAACACATACACTAGCCATGAACCTTGGGGAAAAGGGATAGCAATAATGTAATGACTGAAAATAAAAATCCTAAATTAAGAAAGAAATGGTAGTCAGAAGAGGGAATGAGAGGGGGGGAGAGAAGACTATTGCAGAAGCCTACTTACTTGAATCAATACTTGAACTTGAAAAAAAATTGTTCCACGGCTCGTGATCTTGTCACCTTGATCTAAGCCTAGAACTATAACTTAAAAATTACAACTCAATTGCATAAATCATAAACATAAAAGGTTGAATAAGAATAAAAGAGTGCTTGCATTAATTGACATAAAAACTATTACAAAAGTGATTAAAGCAAAAATAGAGAAGAACTAAAACTAAAGAGAAAGAGGAAGAGAGAGCAACTAAAGAAAACTAGAAGAATAATGAATTGTGTCTCCTCCTCTTACATGAGTTGTATTTATAGGAAATGGAGAGGTAGGGTAACAATTTTCTCTTTCCTAAAAGAGAGAAACCCACAATTGATTGTGAGATCTTTTGAGTCCAAAAGTGCTAAGATGGAGGAGAGAAAAGAGAAATAAATTTTGAGAAATTTCCTAAAATTTTTTGCTTATTTTCTTTCCTTTTTTTTTCTAATTTATTTTTCTTCTTTTTTTCTCTCTCCTAGGGACGATTTTTTTTTCTTCCTTTGTGTGATTTGGACAATCTTTGGTGATGATGTGGAGGAGAGATTAGATTTGGAAAATTTTTTGGTTCTCCCCTTTTTTTCTCTTTCCTTTTTTTTTCTTCTCTTCTTGCTTCCACGATTTTGCTTTCCTTTTTTTTCTTTTTCTTCTTTTTTGCTTCCACGATTTTGCTTGCTTCTAACTTGATGTGAAATCCTCCATGCCCTTAGTGCTTTAAGTGAGTGAAAAGGAAATCTTCAACAAAATCTTCTAAAAAAACAACGGAAGATTCGAACTTGAGACCTCTTGGTGAGCAAGAGAATTTTGTACACCATAGCTCACCAACTAAGCTAGGTAGTTGTTGTTACAAAACAAATCTTTAATCACTTAAAGATGTGGTCCATCGATCCTTGTTGGCATTTGGAGTATTCCTTGTACCTCGGGACAATTGCAAGCGGGTGGTTACGCATCTCGGTTGATTCGATCCATTATTCTTTTTCGACCGAAAAGAATAATCATTTGTCTGGTGACCAAGCGAATGTGTACTTTTAATTGAACACGTCCATCTTGCTCGAATTTCGTCCTCTTCACAACCATGGAAAGAAATAGGACCTCTTACGTGTAAAATTGAAGATATAGCTCCGATAGTCCTTAAGCCCTTGAAAATATAAAACCGCAAAAGAGAGTAAAACCCAAGGTAGCTCCATTCTAAATATGTAAAATGCATGTTTTACTACCCTAGATTTCACACATAAATGTGCTCATCAATACCTGACCTGAGATTCTTTTCTATTCTTTTGTTATGTTACCCCTTTTGTGCTCTGGATATTTAAATTGTAATTCTTGTGTATATATCATGCCTACGGGCCCACATGTAAACATACTATGTAACACAATTTGGGTATCAAGAGTATTGTAGCAGGTATATACATACAAGACTTCCGCTAGAATACAAAATTTATATTCTTTAGTTGTGTGTGTGCTGTGTTGTGGTTATTGAGTCAGATGATCTTGGCAGGTTTTGGGTTAACAAGAGTTAACTCAGTCACCAATCCAGTTCTGTGAGAATAGGGTGTGACAATGGTGGTATCAGAGTGTGATGCTCTACCCACTCACAGCATGCAAGATAGATTCCCATATAATTTTATATTAGAACCCAAGGTTGGGTAAATATAAAAGCTTCAAAGAGTTAAAACCTATAATAAGATGAAAATTTTAAATTCTTACATTCCATTTCATGCATGAGAGTAGAACCTAATCAGATTAACAAAGGGCTAATTGGGCAATTCCATAAACCATTGAATTTGATTCTAACAAAATTTCGCAACATGTCGATGCCATAATTAGAATACCAAAATTTTTCAAAATTATCACTGATAGAGCACAATTATACAAAGATAACAAACAAAGAAGAAGGGTGAATGTCACACCAAATCACAAAGTTCATCAAAATAATGAAACTATCAAAGATAATAAACATCATTCTAAACATTGACTAAGCTCAAAACCATAAGAAAATTTTAGAATACACAAACCACCATAGTATCATCACCACCAAATAGAGAAAGGAATAGAAGATAAGGTCAGAGAGAGAAAATAGAAGCTCCAAAACAAGGTAGAAAGGGGCCACCATCAATCATCGTTTCGACCAAGGAATGTCTCCACACCTCTAGGCCGTGAGTTGATGTGGAGCGATGATCATAATAGTCATGCCTATCATTGGTCAAGGCCACCTCCTTTTCACCCAATGAAGTCAAGCAACAATTTTATTGGAGACTTTATCCAAGTCCTCCTTAGGCTTGGAAAGTAGCCTCCATCCTTCAGTCTTGCAAAATATGTGCCTACATCTATTTTGGGGTCTCGTGGCACTCTCATCCAAGCGGCTCAAAATCTAAGTTTGCCCATTTTTCGGGCACTCACATTGTCCATCAACCTCTGAAAGTCAAATGCCCCACCTGATGATAATGGGGCTCTGAACTACAGATCTGTAGCCCTAGTCTCTAGAGGCTCCTCCTTGAGGATCTCATCATCATTAATGTTCTCCTCATCAGTATGAGGGATGTAATCCTCATCCTCACTGTCGCTTCCTCCTTCCATATCCACTGGTCTTTACCCTTCTGCCTCCTGAGGTGCACCCATATGACTCTGTAGGCCCATCCTTCATAAGTTCTCCCTAGTAAACCTATCAGCGGGAAACTTCCCTTCCTCGCCTCTCAAGTACACTTGGAAGTACTCAAAGACTTTGGTGAGTAACCTACCATAGGGGAATTCTGAGTCATTTGGATGAGCACTATGGTACTCCATGATCTTCAATATAATATATGGGAGGCATAGACATGAAGCTTCATCATCTAAGGCCATGAAAATACACTAGGCATGGTAAGCTGCCATAAATTTGACTTAGTTCCTATGACCCGCTCTAGGGAGCAGGTTGAACTGAACCAAGCGTGCAAATACCCAGGCATTGACAACATAGGTAGTCTCAGACAAGGGATGCACCTTGCTGCCACTGATAGTCTCATAAATGTCTTCCTGCATCTCTGGACTCAAATCCGGGCCCACGGCCTTTATCCTCAGGGCACTGTAGAAATGGGTAACCTCAGTGGATATACCCAGAATCCCCACCAATAAATCCATGGTTAAGATGGTGTTTACTCCCTTCACCATACTAGTGAGGGAGTACTCTCCATTCTCAAAGGAGACCTCTAAGTTGCAGTAGAAGTACCAGACTAGGTCCTTATAACAATGTCAGTTGGGGTCAAGCATGGGCTACCAACCCAAGGCTATAAACTTATCCAACATCTGGAAACCCTCAAAATCTCCCGTCACTACTATCTTCTCCATCATAATCACTTCTTGGAAAAGATCAGCCAACCCACAGTAGCTTCAAGGCTATGGAATAATCTCTTATCAAAACTGCAGGGTCGACGGAAGCTTCCCTAGTGGGTCGAGCATGCGAAGAAGAGGAACCTGGGGCTGAGTTTCTTCCCTTGGATGTGGTTGTCTTCCTCCTCTTGGAAGAAGAAGTTGCCTCTTTACCTTTTCATGAAGACATCGTGAAAGTACCAAGGAGATATGTGAGTGTAAATAAACAAAAGGTATGAAAAGAATGTAATAAGCAATAGTGTAAAAAGGGGGGTGGATGGAGCACTAAGAGAAGTGACATGAATAATAAAACTCCAAAGTGAAATTTCCAATATCAAAATGCAATGATGTTAAGTGGTGAATTTTGAAGAAAATAAAGGAACATATAGTAATGATAAATGAGTCAAGGAGCCTATCAAATAAATGGAGATGGAAGCAAATGAGTAGGAGGATTTTCTCAATACCTAAATGCAGTAAATAGTTAGTAATGAGAAAAATCATAACAAATAATTTCATTAATTTGGAAAAAAACTGGGTGTAAACCCCAAAACAATAACTTGGGGAAAGTAGGGGTTTTACATGGGTGAAGTTGATTCAATCATAGTGGAAATCAGTGTATACTTGTAAAAAGGGAATTAGTTTAAAACTATTTAACTACTAATTGATAGAGGATGGACATAGTTGTATTATCATTCATAAGGAAAAGGGAAGAAATGGGGAAAACCCCCCAAATTTTCAAAGGAGTTCGACCCATAAAGGAGTAATTTCATATCAAAAGAAGGGAAACTTATGCACACACGAATGGAAATGACTTTTCTACTAATATGTGTGTGCATTGAGAGTGAAGAGTATCATTTGAATCATCAATTTGCAAGAAAGAAGAGAAATGAGAAGGAAACCCTAAAATAAAGAAATTAGGGCAAAGATTTGGGATCCTCTCTCTATAAAGCAAGGCCAATAACCAATGGAAATCACAAATAAATCATCACATTGTCAAGGAACAAACATTCCATGAAAGAAATGAGGTATATGCTGAGATTCTAAGGTTCCTATAACAGAATAACACCGAAAACATGGTTCTCAAAGAGAAAATGGGGAAAGAGAACTTGCTTGAGGATTGGAAAAGATAAGGAAGAATTTGAACACCAAATAGTTAAGCGGAATCGCGAGTTGAAGCATTGGATAAGTCCCTCAAATCTCCCTAGCTCTGAGTTTGGAGAGAAGAAAGAAGAAGTGGGAAAATGGGTTTTTAAAACCCTTTTTGAACTGCCTTGGTCATGACCTATGGGCCGCTGACCGACGGGCCCCAGCCTGACCTTTCCCATCAGTTTAGCCCGCCGATTTGGGTTCCAAGGCCCAGATCACCCTGCGTTTGAAATTTTTCCTATTTCAGCATAGTGGAAAGCTTGCATGCCAGTATGGAAAAGGTGGTAGAGTCTTTTAAAAGTACATACCACCTAAGGTGGGTAGTGGCCCATTGGAGCCAGATCGATGGATCTAAGAGTAGGAGAAGATATTTGAGATTATAGATTGCATAGAGGCACATAAGCTTATCTATGAAGGGTTGCAACTTAAGAATGAAGCTGATTTATGGTGGAAAGCTTCTAAGCCCATTTTGATGGCAACTCATCCAGAACCCACGTGGGAGCAATTCGAGGAATTGTTTTTGTCAAATGACTATCCTCGAAGCTTTAGAGACCGCAAGGAAGCAGAATTTATGGCATTAACCTAAGGGAGTAATACTGTTCTAGATTATCAGCAATAGTTTATGGGCTTGTTCTATTTTGCTCCTCGCCATATGAAGACAACCAAGGAAAAATCCAAGAAATTTTTGAAGGGATTGAAGATATCCATTGGTACAATGCTAGAGGCATTGAATTTAACTGATTATGCATAGATTATGCAAAAATCCAAGGCAATGGAGGACAAATAGAAGGGACAGCTGTCCCTTACATTGGGACTTTAGAAGAGGGAAAACCCATTTTCCGATTCAGGTGGCCCGAGCAAAAGCTTCTATGGGTCATACACATATGGTCCCTCTAATAGGCAACCCTACAGGCCATTGGGTTATCTTTCCTAACCAACTAGTGGGTCGGGCACTACATCTTCCCGCCCGAACACTAGTATGGTGACTTTGGCCCTGAGACCCCCTCGTCCTCTAACAGTACTAGGATCAATGCCGAGAGCCTGCGCTCTGGTTCAGGCATCACATAACTGATGCTATAATAGTCACTCATATGGGCATTTTGCTAAGGATTGCCGATACCAATCAGCTACACCATCAAATCAGCCCCCTGTCCATAGACTTGTATTAATCCAGGGGAACTAGCCTCAGGGAAGGATGTATGCCTTGTCAGCTGAGGAGGCTAAGGCCAGCATAGAAGTAGTAGCAAGTACACTTTAATTAAGAAATTTTGTGATAAATTTTGAGTAATCTGATATACTTATATGCAATGCATTGCTAGGTGTCTTATCTATATCAGGTATACCAGCATATGTCTGATTTGACTCTAGAGCATCGCATTCATTTGTGTCTAAGAGATTTCCTAGGAAGCTTGATGTGCCATCCAGGACATTAGAATGCAAGTTAGTTGTTAGTATGCCTATAGGCATGGTGAAACAGTTGAAGGAAGTATGTGGGCCGTGCTCAGTTGAGATTAGTGGAAGGAAGCTAGATGCCCAACTTATCAAATTCAACATATAGAATTTTGACATCATTCCGGGCATGGATTGGTTGTTGGCTCACCAAGAAAATGTAATGTGTGCTGAGAAACAAGTTAAGGTGATGGATGATAAAGGAGAAGAGCTTGTATATCAAGTTGAAAGGGCTAAGTGACCCAGAAAAACTATTATCTCTGCCTTGCAGGTGGTGAGACTACTGGAGAGTGGATGTTAGGGCTACCTAGCATCAGTGCTAGATGTAGATGCAAAGGTTATGCAGCTAAAGGAATTGGAGGTAGTCAAGGAATTTCCTGATGTCTTTCTAGATGATCTAACCTAGCTACGACCTGACAAAGAGGTGGAGTTTGCCATAGATTTAATTCCTAGAGCTACCCCAATGTCTAAGGCTCTGTATAGAATGGCACTATCCAAGTTAAAGGAGCTACAGACACAGTTGCAAGATTTATTGAAAAAGGGGTTTATATGCCCAAGTGTCTCTCCTTAGGATGCACCAGTCATGTTTGTTAAGAAGAAGGATGGTAGTTTGGATATGTGCATCGACTACCAGGAATTGAATAAGTTAACCATCAAGATAAATGGCAGTGACATACCAAAGACAACTTTTAGAACCCGGTATAGTCATTATGAATTCCTAGTGCTATCTTTTGGGTTGACTAATGCACTAGCTACTTTCATAAATTTAATGAACTGGGTATTTCATGATGTCCTTGATAAGTGGATCATCATTTTCATCGATGACATCTTGATTTACTCAAAGTCTAAAAAGAGCATGTAAGACACTTGAGAAGGTACTACAAAGACTGAGAGAATAGCAGTTATATGCCAAGTTCAACAAGTGTGAGTTTTGGCTCAAGCAAGTTAGATTCCTAAGACACGTGGTGTCTGAGAATGGGATCAAAGAGGACTCAGATAAAGGGAAGGTTATAGTAGAGTGGGAGACACCCAAGAATGCAATAGAAATTAGAAGCTTCTTAGGCTCAACAGGCTACTACCAACGCATCATTGAAAATTTACCAGATTTCTACGACGATGACCAAGTTAACCAGGTGTGAAGTTTGATTGGTCAAAAAAATGTAAAACAACTTCCAAGAACTGAAGAAGTGGTTAGTGTCAGCTCTTGTGTTGACCATTCCAAATGGTACAGGTGGGATGACAGTCTATACCGATGCTTCTAAGATCGGGTTAGGCTGTGTTTTTATGCAAGATAACAAGGTGGTAGCATATGTATCCAGGAAACTTAAGGAATATGAGAAGAATTACCCCACTCATGATTTAGAATTGGCGATAGTCATCTTTGCTTTGAAGATCTGGCACCATTATCTATATGGGGAGAAATGCGAGATATATAGTGATCACAAAAGTCTTAAGTAATTCTTCACCCAAAGAGAATTGAATATAAGGCAGAGAAGGTGGCTTGAACTTATGAAGGACTATGATTGTGACATTCAGTATCATCCGGGCAAAGCTAATGTGGTGGCAGATGGCTTAAGTTAGAAGGCTCGACTGTAGCACTTTTGTATTTAGCTATTAGTCCACAGCTTATACAAGAGGTGGTACTGATAGATGAAATCCCTCTATATGAAGGAGCAACCTTGGAGCTCGAACATCAGCCACATGATGTTAAGCAGTTAACCATATCCCTGATCCATTAGGCAAGAAGTGATAATGAAACAATCTTTGGATTCGGAGCTTCAAAGGATCAGGCTAAAAATTCAGGAACAGACAATGAAAGACCCTTACTTCACAATAGCCAGTGATAGAGCATTACTGTTTCATGATAGGTTGTGTGTGCCCGATGATAGGGAAATACAGGACAATACAATTCTGAATACTCACTCCATCCCAGAAGTACGAAGATGTATAAAGATCTTAAACAAAGCTATTGGTGGCCAACAATGAAAACTGCTATAGCCTTATATGTGGCACACTATCTTATGTGTCAGAAGGTCAAGGCAGAATGACATTGACCATATGACATTCTTCAGCCACTCTACATACTGGAGTGGAAGTGGGACAGGATCACTATGGATTTTGTCACAGGGCAACCCTATACACCCAAGGGGATGGATGCAATCTGTGTGGTAGTTGACAAGCTTACCGAGACAACTCAATTTCATTCCAATCAGGACCAATTATTCCATGAACAAGTTAGCACAACTATATATGGATAACATAGTCTGGTTGCATCGAGTGCTAGTGAGCATTTTGTCAGATAGAGACCCAAGGTTTACATCTAGATTTGAGAAGAGCCGCCAGTAAGCCTTGGGGACACAAGTGAATCTGTTACACTCGTGCCCTAATCCAGTCTAATTTGAGTTATTATGATAGGCCTCGGATCGAAGATTGGAAGTATGATCGGGTTTTGGCTCGAGGTTGCACATTACCGAAGGGGTAGAGATAACCCCACATATTCGTGCATTGTGTGCCTATCTAATTAGAGGGGATTCATACCTTCCTATCCCAGACGGTAAGTGACCTGACTCCCCACAATTGATTTCTAGCACACATTATAATTATCGAAAGGCCTTTAACATGTTCGAGGGTAACCACTCGTGTGAGACCAACCATAGGATAGCAAGCTTCTTGACCACCAGAAACAAGCCATCGGAAGTAACCTGGGCCTGAATTCGGTGCCTATTTTCGGTGGGTTGACAGGCTACTACCGAGGTTTTGATGCCCGTGGTCCTTGCCACTCGCTTTGTAAATGGTTTCAGATGATCCCAAATCATCCTCCACACCTTCTTCTTGATGTGGACACATTTTGGACCTAATTGTGTGGCTTCTCGTGCCCCTAAACTCGTTTTAACCCGATTGGTTCAAAAGAGGTCCAAACCAAACAAACTCTAAGGCCCACTTAAGTTATAAGTTGGTTGAATCATCATTTCCCTTGTGCCCAATATAGGAGAGAGAGAAATAGGAAAGGAAGGAAGAAGAAGAGGAAGAAGGAAGGGATTGGAGGCCTACCTTGGTGTCAGCTGCCGCCTTATTGCCGGAATTGTTGTCGGAGGTAAGTACAACCTCCCATAGCACTCTCTCTCTCTTCAATTTGACCTAGATAAAGCTAGGTATGGATGGAATCTTGGTGTACACACCATGTTAAGGTTGTAGGATGAGTGTTCAACCTCCCGGTGTTGTTTCGAGCTTGACCAAGCCTGGTGAGCTCCGACAACATGTAATGCCAAAAGACCAACTAGGGTTTCAATCATTCGATCAACGTATCTCCCAAATAGCTTAGCGGAATTAAATTTTTCTTGGCTTAGAATGATGCTAGGAACATCCCCTACAAACTCTATGGAACAAATCTTGGCAATCGGGCCAGAGCCAAAAAGCCCAATTCGAGTTGGACTATTCTGTGTCCATCGAAAATATGGCACAAGAAAAACTATAGCTGTGTGCTCTCTATCACCTCCACCAGAACAGGACTGATGTTTTCAGTGGAAATGCCCTGTTTCGATGGTTGTTTCTGGTGACATCACTATCATTGGGAGACAGTGTTTGTACATTTTGGGGGTGACTTGTGTGGGTCCCTCCTGATGTTTTTGATGGGTACTAATGTAGGATTCCCTTGTGTCTAGGACAGTGATGTGGACGTGCCTCGAAGCTGGAATTAAATTGATCAATTGGTAGCCGCACTTAAACCCAAACACACCCGATCGTAAAATAGGTGAGGGATGGACTGTGTATATTTCTAAAATGTTTATTATCATTAAACTTCCCACATGTTTAGAATTATATGTTTAATTGTAATTATTCAAATACGATTATGATATGCTTCATTGTCACTTTATGATCTTGATATGAATTGTATGGAAATGTATGACGAGATCCGGTGTGGCCGATGTGGTACCGATACTGTTATCACCGTGTGTTTGGTTGTGTGTGTGAGAGAATCCAGCGTGGCCAGGTGGTACCGGTGCCATGATTTCCATATGTATGTTGCATTCATGATTGATTATGTGCATTAGAGGTTAGTTGTAGTCGTGGGTTACACTTTGTAGCCAAGGTCTCGTTGGTATCATGTACCCCAGGACTGCATTTGGAAATGGATACGCTTTGTGGTCGAGGTCTTGCCAGTGTTGTGTAGTCCATACTCAACTACTATTTGCATACTAGATTAGGTAAATGGTCTCGGGTTTCACTTTATGGCCAAGGTCTCACTTGTATCGTGTACTCGGGACTGTATTTGGAGATAGATTACACTTTGTGGCCGAGGTCTCCCCGGTATCGTGTAATCCATACTAACTGTATCATTATGAAGGCATGTAGTATATATGTGGTTAGGTATCACTCCCTATTCTACGCACCCTTGCCAATAGGGGTTGAGGTGTTGAATAACCCATTGTGGTATGTTTGATGTGCCTTTCTAAAGTCCCACTCCCATGGTATGATATGATTGTTGCCAGAGGCGGGAACCTATCTAGCATGGCCGATGTGTTACCGATGCCATGATTGCCAGGTGGAGGTTATCAGGGGTTTGTTGGGTGACCCATGGATGCATATGGGGATCGACAGGCTTCTAATCAAGCTAGGGTTTATATCACTACATAGTCGATGTCGTTTCTGAGACGAGGGATACAGCCTAATGCGCCATAGTAACAATTACCATACTTAGTTTGTATTGTTAGGTGGATAATAAATAATTGAACTGCATCACGAGCATTATGGACTAGTGTTTGATTTTCACAATCATGCATCATAAATTATTACTGCTATTGACTTGCTTGGATGTGCTTGACCCCACCCCTCACTGAGCGAGTTAGAAGGCTCACCCCATGTATATACCCTTTTTTAGATGATGATGCAGGTACCGTGGTGCTAATGGCAGGTGACCCAGTATCTTCTGGGTCAGAGTATGGTGTGAGTGGCTGGTGGATGCCAGAAGTGAAGAAGCACGATCAGGACTTGCGATCACTGTGCTTACGCCGCACCGTGAGATTGTACATCATATTTTGATACTTTCGGATATAGCTGTGGATTGTATATTTTCTTGAGATTATAGTATATGTCATGGATGAATGTAATAGAATAACTCAGTTATTGCTATTATATTATCATTAGATGTTTCTCCATTTTACTTATAATTCCGCTACTATACTCTGATTCCGCTGCTTATATTGGTTTATGTGAGATTGTGAAAATGTTAATGGACTGCTATCAGAGATCCTAGTAGATTGGTAAGACAGGTACATGTCTTACTCGCACTATCATTATCCTAATGGTAAGTTGGGTCTACTGGAAATGGGGTGTGATAGCTATGGTATCAAAGCGCAATGCTCTGCCTTAACTCACATTCTCAGCCAAACCATGAGATGCTTTGCCTTAACTCACATTCTCAGCCAAACTATGATTTTGGGGAAACTAGGATTAAATAAAAATCTCAGGACAACAATAGTAGAAATTTCACAATTAGGAGACAAGCATAGGTGTAAAAGCCATTTCATTATAGTAAAGAACTTGAATACACAGCTTACACTTTTTATAAAAATTAAAGTACGAAAAGCAGAAAATCCTAACTAGCCTAAGACTAGGAAATTAAACAACTGAAGCAAATGACATAATGTAAAAGTTTAACTTAACCTAAAACATCAAAACTCAAATAAAAACATGAAAAGGAAAATCTTAAAAGCTACAGTGGCGAACATGCCACTACTCTTGCTGCTGCAGCTGCTAGTTCTGTCCTTGGCCCTGAGCTTGGTTTGGACCATGTGTTCCTGGAGGAGGCACCAGAATACCGAAATGGAAGACCATCGCCTGCATCTGTGCCTCTAGGGAGGCCACTCTATTATCCACAAGATAATAGGTCCTGTCTATACCCTTGAGGCGGTTATCCATGCTCCTCATCAGTGATATAGTGGTACCCAGATGGGCCATAACATCATTGAGACCGTAAGGCCTCGCACCCCTAGTGCTCTGAGATATAGAAGCCGCCATAGAACCCATAGGCTGGGGATCAGATGGTGGAGCCCCACCAACCCCAGTGCTTGTTCTCCTGCACCACCAACATCACCGACACCGCCACCCTCTGCCTCCTTAGGTTTCTAACCCTCTCCTAGAATAGGAGTCACCTCCTATAGATTTATGGTCATCTTACTTAGAGAGTCTTGGTTGAAGTCTGTGACCTCTTCACCCAAGCGTGCCTCACCCTCCAAGTCCACCCCAAAGTGGCGGAAGATGTCAGTCAATATCCTCTCGTAACATAGGTTCCCTACTCGGCGATCCTGCCCCTCGGACCGAATTACCATAGTCCACGTTAGGAGGTAAGGAAAATGTATCTGCACTAGCATGTATACGCAGTAAGTCACGTAGGCATGCAATACGGATACCTCATCGTAGTGCCCACAGGTGGGGAGGATGTTCAGCTAGACTGCCAGATAGACAACCTTCAGAGTGGTAAGGTAGTTGACTATGCGATCCCATCCACTGGCCTCCTTAGTTAGCATATTATCTACCTCTTGAAGGGTATCGGGAATCTGGAAGTTATAAGCTGGAGTCCAAGGTGGGCAATACACCAGATCACCAGCATTGCTGATCATCAAAATATTGGCTAGCTACCCCATGTCGAAGGCGATTTCCACCCCCCTTACATAAGAGGTAATCCGCATCTCTTCGGTACCCCGTTCAAGTATTCCATGTTGGAGTAGAATAGCCTAACCAATGTGGGGTAGTAGTATCTAATGGGTTTCAGGATGCGGTACCACCCGATCTCCTCAAACTGCTAACAAAGACAGAACGTGCGGAATTCATTGGTCTTCACATAGACTTCTCGGTCTACGTTGCGGTGCTCAAAGAGTTCCCAATGGTCTCGCTCAACCACAGAGCGGAATAAGATTGGGTTGAACTGATCGGCGGCGTCTTGCTCCTCTTGTATAAGAGCTCATCGGGTATGTACACGGCGTCCAGACATCATTGCAGGATGAGTCCTAAGGATTTGGAATGGAAAACCTAGTTAAATGGCTGAATGCAAAACTCACAGAGAAGAAAATCATAAAACTAGGTTATAGAGAGGAGAAAAACATACCTTGGATGCGAATGCGGCATCGATCGATCACGAAATAGCTAGAGGAAGGTAGGGAATGGGTAGCAAAAGACTCCTTGGCCATTTTCACACCTTTCCCACAAGAGAAAATAGGGTTTTGTGTAAAAGAACCAAGACTCGAGCCTATAATTGTATGTGTTGAATCCACCAGAAAAAGCTCACCAGAAACACTGGGCATGAATCCGGTGTTTGTTTCTGGTGAAGTAAAAATTTGATTTTTGCCCTCTGTTTTGCCCATCAAAAATACCACTAAAATTTTCGATGGATTAAACCATATTTTGGTGATTTGACTCCCTATTTCCAGTGGACTCTTTTGGAAAATGATTCATTTTATTTTTCCAATCTAAGATTTTATTTTAGTTCCTTTAATGGTGTGCCTCTTTAGGATACTTGCGTGATTGGATTTTAATACGTGTGGACCCCACTTATGCATGCCCTAACCCTAATTTTTCCAACTGTATATGTGTGGGACCCACTATCTATGCATGTGTTCCATTTACATGCAACATTGTTTATGCATGTGCACTAATTGGATTCCTTCACAGGAATCATGTCCCATCAGAACACCCGATCCCAATCTTGATCCCAATCATGCCCGTCAACTCCCGCTCTCCCTACACGGAATTGGGGTAGACGCTGAAATGTACCTCCGACTCTGTTTGTACTTACAACCCAGGATGTTGCATCTATCATGAATAACATCATGCGGGAAGTTGAGGAAAGGCAAAACCAATTTATGGTTGGGATCGATGATAGGATCTAAGCGATAATGGAAGCCAAAAATACACCGCCCATACCTGCTACTCCACCAGCACCCGTTTTAATACCTGTTAGATTGACTACCATTCAAACATCTAGTGGGGTATAAGTGCATGGGCATATGCATGTGCAAGATCCGATGCCAGAACAAGCTCAACCCCATGTAGAGGGCTGGATAGAGTTGAGAAAAATGACGGAGAAGTTTCAGTGGCTTAGGCCCCCCATGATTCTCAAAGGTGGGATAAGACCCATTGTATCCATCAAGATGGATTGGTGGAATGAAGAAGGTTTTTAGACTGATGGGTTGCATTAATGAGCAGAAAATTTTGTGTGCAGGTTATCTGTTACAGAATGAAGCAGATGATTGGTGCAGTACCACCGAGCCTATTCTGAGGGCTAGTAACCCGAACCCACTTGGGTAGACTTCAAAGGGGCCTTCTTTGAGAACTATTTTTTGGAAAGCTTCCGGGATAGGAGAGAGAGTGAGTTCTCTCAGTTGGTTCAAGGTTCACGGTCTGTGCTCGAATCAGCAATGCTTCGAGGAGCTATTCCATTTCACTCCTGGGCATCTTAGAGGTGATAGAGCCAAGGCAAAGAAGTTTTAGAAAGGGTTAAGGCCAAGTATTGGGTCAACCATTGTGGGGTTAAAACTACAAACCTTTGCTGAGGTGGTCTAAGTGGCCAAATCTATTAAAGACTAGCATAGGGACAACTACACGGCTCAACAAGGGACTGAAAAGAGGCCAATGGGATCTACTGATTCTAGGGGAGGTAGTAAACCTTTCCGAATGCCTTATGTCAACCCAACTCCAGTGCAATTTAGGAGGCCTGATACTAGTCAGACTTCCCAGCCCTCTCGATCTAGTGCTACATCTCAGTCTTCAGGATCGAGCCTGAGATGCTTTCATTGTGATCAGTCGAGCCACATGGAGAGGGCATAACCCCACTGAAGGCTAGGTGATGCACCCTACACTATGGCACCTAGGCCCCAATAGACATATTCAGCCTCTAGACTAGCACAACACCTACAGGGCCAGAGACCATAGGGCAGAGTGTTTGCTATGACTGCAGAAGATGCTGAGGCTGCACCCGGTGTAGTGACAGGTACATTGTTGATATCATTATTTCCTGAACATGTGTTAATTGACTCAGGAGCCTCGCATTTGTTCGTGTCACCAGCATTTGCAAAGAAGATGAGAATTCCACCTAAGGGACTGACTCAATGTTTGGCTGTGAGCACCCCTACAGGAAGTGTGGTGGGTTTTGAACTATGTTTATGAGCCTTGTCCAGTGACCATAGGTGATCATAAGTTGAATGCTCACTTGATCGAGTTGGATATGACCGACTTCGACGTGATTTTAGGAATGGACTGAATGTTTGCATATAGAGCTAGTGTGCTATGTGCAGAGAAGGATATCATTTTTAGACCTTGTGATGATGATGAGTTTGTATTCCAAGAGGATAAGCCCAAGAAATCTAAGAAAGTTATCGTATCCGCACTCCAGATGAAGAAGCTACCGGATAAGGGATGTCAAGGCTACTTAGCATCTGTGATGGATACTAAGATAGAGATTAGGCCATTGGTCGAGCAAGATGTGGTGAGGGAATTTCCCGATATATTCCCGGATGACTTGATAGGCTTGCCACCAAACTAAGAGATAGAGTTTGCTATAGACCTACTCCCAGGTTTGGCACCAGTGTCAAAGGCCCCTCACATGACCCCCATAGAATTAAAGGAATTGTAGGTGCAACTTCAAGACCTTCTGAAGAAGGGATTCATTAGACCTAGTGTGTCTCCATGGAGAGCACCAGTATTGTTTGTCAAGAAGAAAGAAGGAAGTATGAGATTATGCATTGATTACCGGGAGCTTAATAAGCTAACTATCAAGAATCGGTATCCTTTGCCAAGGATAGATGATTTATTTGATCAGTTATAGAGTACCAAGGTGTTCTTTAAGATCGACCTTAGATCGGGCTACCACCAACTAAGGATCAAGGATAGTGATGTTAGTAAGATAGCCTTCAGATCAAGGTATGGACATTATGAATTCTTGGTAATGTCATTTGGGTTGACTAATGCATAGGCTGCATTCATGGATTTGATAAACAAAGTATTCCAGGATGTCTTAGACAAGTTTGTGATAGTATTCATTGATGACACTTTGGTCTACTCCAAGAGTGCAGAGGAACATCTTTGTTCACGAGGTTAATCTTGACTCGAGAGAAAGCAACTCTATGCCAAATTTAGCAAGTGTGAGTTTTGGTTGTCACAGGTGCCATTCCTTGGCCACATTGTTTCAGCCAAGGGTATAGAGGTTGACCCAGGCAAGGTGAATGCAAATCTAGAATGGGAGACTCCCAAGAGTGTAGCAGACATACGTAGTTTTCTAGGATTGGCTAGATACTATAGGAGATTAATCGAGAAATTCTCTCACATTGCTACTTCGGTGACCCGACTCACACAGAAGGGTGTAAAATTTGAGTGGTCTGATGCTTGTGAGAAAAGCTTCAAAAATCTAAGGCAAAGGTTGGTATCAACTCTAGTTTTGACTGTTCTGATCGATACAGGTGGTATGGTTGTGTATAGAGGCCTCCAAGCTGGGATTGGGTTGTGTATTGATGTAGCACGGGAAAGTCATTGCTTATGAATCCCATCAGTTGAAGGATTATGAGAAGAACTACCCCACCCCTGATTTGGAGTTGGTAGCTGTGATTTTTACACTGAAAATCTGGAGACACTACATGTATGGTGAGAAGAGTGAGATCTTCAGTGTCCATAAGAGCCTCAAGTTCTTCTTCACCCAAAAGGAGCTCAACATGAGGTAGAGGCGTGGTTAGAGCTGATGAAGGATTATGATTGTACTATCCAATATCACCTAGGAAAGACCAATGTGGTAGCCAATGCACTTAGTCGAAAATCGAGTCATTGACCCTTGCATCACTGACCACCAATGGGTATATCCTAGAGGAGGCCAGGAAACTAGACTTGGAACTATTAGTAGTGGGTGTCACCTTGTCACTATCGGCATTGGTGGTACAACCTAGTCTGGTGGATAGGATCACTGCAGCTCAGGTTACTGATGTAGAGTTGCAAAAGCTAATAGAAAAATACCAGGAAGAAACCCAAAAGGACCTAGATTTCTCGATGACTGAAAGTGGGATTCTCAAGTTCAAAGGGAGCTTGTGTGTGCCCAGTGATGGTGATTTGAGAGATATAGTTTTGAGAGAGGCACATAGCTCTCCATACTCCATTCACCAGCAGCACTAAAATGTACAAGGACCTCAAAGGCTCCTACTAGTGGAAAGGAATAAAGAATGATGTGGCCATGCATGTGTCTAGTGCCTCACATGCCAGCAAGTCAAGGCTGAGAGACAGAGGCCCCATGGGTTATTATAGTCCCTACCTATTCCGGAGTGGAAATGGGAGAATATTACCATGGACTTCGTCATAAGCCTACCTCATACACAGAAAGGTATGGATGCCATTGGGTAGTTGTGGACTGCTTGACCAAGGTAGCTTACTTTATCCCAATTAGGATTACATTTTCTATGGAAAAGTTGGCGAAGTTGTATGTTGACAACATCATCAGGTTGCATGGTGTACCAGTTAGTATCATCTCTGATCGAGATCCCAGGTTCACTTCCAAGTTCTGGACATGTGTGCAGAAGGCTATGGGCATAGAGTTGGCTTTCAGCGTTGCCTTTCACCCTCAGACCAATGGTCAATTGGAGAGGACTATTCAGACATTGGAGGACCTACTCTGACCATATGCCTTGGATATGAGTTATAGTTGGGATGAGCACATTTCCCTTACTGAGTTCTCTTACAACAATAGTTATCATGCCACCATCGAGATGTCCCCATTCGAGGCACAGTATGGCAGAAAATACCGGGCTCCACTCTATTGGGATGAGGTTAGTGAGCGGCATATTTTGGGTCCGAACTTGATACAAGCTACTAGTGAGAAAGTGAATGTGATCGAAGAAAGGATCAAGGTAGCTTAGTCCAAGCAGAAAAGCTATGTAGATGTTAGGAGGAAACATCTAGAGTTTGGTGATAGAGACAAGGTCTTCTTATGGATCTCCCCAGTTAAAGGGGTGATGCAGTTCGACAAAAAGGGAAAGCTCAGTCCAAGGTTTATGGGACCGTATGATGTACTAGGGAGGATAGGACTTGTAGCTTACCGGATAGCTTTACCATCAAAGTTGGAAGGTACATATGATGTCTTCCATGTATCTATGTTGAGGAAGTACATTCCTAACCCTACTCATGTCTTGACTTATATACCTCGTGAGTTGGACGAGGATTTTGCCTACGTGGAGTTTCTGGAGAAGATTGTTGACCGGAAGGAGCATGGTCATCGCAACCACACCGTTTCCTTCGTCAAGGTGAAATGGATGAACCACCCCGAACAGGAAGCATCCTAGGAGCGAGAAGATGAAATGATAAAGCAGTATCCTGGATTGTTTGATTTGCCAGGTACATTCAATTTCGAGGATGAAATTCTTGTAAGGTGGGGGGAATGTTACACCTGTGGCCTAATTCGATCTAATTTGAACTGTTGTGATAGGCCTCGGATCAGAGATCGAAACTACGATCAGGTTTTGGCTCACGACTGCACATTACCAAAGGGGTAGAGATGACCCCACATGTTCATGCATTATGTGCCTATCTAACTGGAGGGGATTCATACCTTTCAATCCCAGATGGTAAGTGACCCGACTCCCCACACTTGATTTCAGGCACGCATTATAATTGTCGAAAGTCCTTGAGCATGATCGAGGGCAACCAGCCATGCGAGACCAACCATGGGACAACAAGTTGTCTTGACCACAGGAAACAAGCCATCGAAAGCAGCTTGGGCCAAAATCTGGTGCCTGTTTCTGGTAGGTTGACAAGTTGCTGTCGAGGTTTTGATGGTTGTGGTCCTTGTCACTTGCATCGTAAATGGTTTCGAATGATCCTGAATCATCTTCCACACCTTCCTCTTGATGTGGACACCTTATGGACCTAAATGTGTTGGTTCTCATGCCCCTAAACTCATTTTAACCCGATTAGTTCAAAAGAGGTCCGAACCAAACAGACCCTAAGGACCACTTAAGTTATAAGTTGGGAAATGAGGATTCATTTCCTCATTTCCCTTGTGCCCAACGTAGGAAAGGAGAGAAAGAGGAGAGGAAGGAAGAAGAAGAGGAAGAAGGAGGGGATTGGAGGCCTACATTGGCGCCGGCTGCCGCCTTGTTGCTAGAATCATTGCCGGAGGTAAGAACAACCTCCCATACCACTCTTTCTCTTAATTTTGACCTAGAAAAAGCTAGTTATGGATGGAATCTTGGTGTACACACCATGTTAAGGTTGTAGGATGAGTGTTCTAACCTCTCGATGTTGTTGTCGAGCTCGAACCAAGCCCGATGAGCTCCGGCAACATGTAATGCCAAAAGACCAACTAGGATTTTGATCGTTCAATCGATATATCTCCCAAGTGGCTCAGTGGAATTGAAATTTTCTTGGCTTAGAATGATGCTACGAACATCCCCTACAAACTCCATGGAACAAATCCCAACAATCGGGCCCGAGTTGGAAAGCCCCAATTCGAGTTAGACCTTTCTGTGTCCACTAGAAATATGGCACAAGAAACATTGTAGCTTTTTTCGGTGGGTTGTTTCCAGTGGACAAATGAGCTTTAAGTGCTCTTTATCACCTCCACCAGAAATAGGACTGATATTTCTGGTGGAAATGCCCAGTTTCTGATGTTTGTTTCTGGTGACATCGCTGTCATTGGGAGACAGTGTCTGTATATTTTTGGGGTGACCTATGTGGGTCCCTCCTGATGTTTTCAACGCGTATTGAGGTACAATTCCCTTGTGTCTAGGATAGTGATGCACAAGTGCCCCGAAGCCGAAATTAAATTGATCGATCGGTGGCCATACTTGAACCCGAACACACCCGATAGTAAAATAGGTGAGGGATGGACTGTGTTTATTTCTAAAATGTTTATTATCATTAAATTTCTCACATGTTTAGAATTATATGTTTAATTGTAATTATTCAAATACGATTATGATATGCTTCATTGTCATTTTATGATCTTGATATGAATTGTATAGAAATGTATGACGGGGTTCAGTGTGGCCAAGGTAGTACCGGTATCATGATCTCTATGTATTTGATATTACATATGTATGAGATGGAATCCGACGTGGATGAGGTGGTACCAGTGCCGTGATTGCCGTATGTATATTGCATTCATTGATTGATTATGTGCATTAGAGTTAGTTATAGTCATGTGATACACTTTGTGGCTAAGGTCTCATTGGTATCGTGTACCCTGGGACTGCATTTGAAAATGGATACGCTTTATGGATGAGGTCTTACCGATGTTGCGTAGTCTATACTTAACTGCTATTTGTATGCTAAATTACGTAAACGGTCTCAGGTTTCACTTTGTGGCTAAGGTCTCTCTAGTATCGTGTACCCAAGATTGTATTTGGAGATGGATTACACTTTGTGGCTGAGGTCTCTCCATTATCATGTAATCCATACTAATTGTATCATTATGAAGGTATGTAGTATATATGTGGTTAGGTATCACTCCTATTCTACGCACCCTTGCCAACAGGAGTTGAGGTGCTAGATAACCCATTAAGGTATGTTTGATGTGCCTTTCCGAAGTGCCACTCCACGGTACGATGTGATTGTTGCCGGGGGTAGGAACCTGTCTGGCATAGCCGATATGTTACTGGTGTCGTGACTGCCTGGTGGGGATTATCAGGGGTTTGCTAGGTGACCTATGGATGCATATGGGGATCGACAGGTTTCTAATCATGGCTAGGGTTTGTATTGCTGCGTAGTCGTTGTCATTTTTGAGATGTGGGAAACAACCTAATGCGCCGTAGTAGCATTTACCAGACTTAGTTTGTATTGTTAGGTGGATAATAAATGAATGAGCTGCATCACGAGCATCATGGACTATGCTGCATCACAAGCATCATGGACTATGTGTTTAATTTCCATAATCTTGCATCATAAATTATTATTGCTATTGAGTTGCTTGGATGTGCTTAACCCCACCCTTCACTGAGCGAGTTGGAAAGCTCACCCACGTATACACCCCTTTTTAGATGATAATGCAAGTACCATGGTGCCAATGGTGGGTGACCCAGTATCTTCTGGGTCGGAGTATGGTGTGAGCGACTGGTGGATGCCAGAAGTGGAGGATCACGATCAAGAATGTGCTTGCTGATCACTGTGCTTACGCCACATCGTGAGATTGTACATCATATTTTGATATGTATATTTTCTTGAGATTATAGTATATGTCATGGATGAATGTAACAGAATAAATCGGTTATTGCTATTATATTACCATTAGATGTTTCCCCATTTTACTTATAATTTCGTTACTATACTCTGATTCCGTTACTTATGTTGGTTTGTGATGTGAGATTATGAAAATGTTAAAGTACTGCTATTAGAGGTCCTTGTAGATTGGTAAGACAGGTACGTGTCTTACTCGCACCACCGGTATTCCTAATGGTAAGTTGGGTCTACTGGAAATGGGGTGTGATAGAATCTAAGTACTAGTTTCCATCCACAAACCGATGGGCAATCAGAATGAACAATACAAATACTAGAAGACATGCTCAGGGCCTATGCAATGGAAATGAGTGGTAGTTGGGAAGAGTACTTATTTATCAAGGAGTTTTCTTATAATAATAGCTATCTAGTTACAATTGGGATGGCTCCATATTAGGCACTACATGGCAGGAAGTGTAGATCACCCTTATATTGGGATGAAGTAGGTGAGCGCCGAATGCTAGGACCGAAAATGATACAGATGACGTGTGATAAGGTTGACGTCATTTGGGAGAGGATTAAGGTAGCCCAGTCATACCAAAAGAACTATACAGATAGCCGTAGAAAAAACATTGAATTTCAATAGGGGGAGAAGGTGTTTCTTAAATCTCTCCTACCACAAGGTTGCATAAATTCCACAGAAAAGGCAAGCTAATCCGAGATATATTGGCCTGTTTGAGATCTTGGCATGAGTTGGTTCCGTGGCATATATGTTGGCTTTTTCACCATCCTTAGCAATGTAGACAATGTATTCCACGTTTCCATACTGAAGCGGTACATTCATGATCCATCCCATATACTACCCGTAGAACCGGAGTATTTAGAAGCTGATATGACCCACAAAAGAATAATCTACTCAAATTCTAGACTGGAAGATAAATACCCTTGGCAATCGCTCCATCGCTTTTTTGAAGGTTTGATGGGCCAATCATTCACTTGAGGAAGCATCCTAGGAGAATGAAGATGACATCCAGGCCAAGTATCCTCATCTTTTCGAACAACCAGGTACTATAATTTCTGGAATGAAATTTTCAAAAAGGGGTATGGTAAATGTGATACCTTACTTTCTAAATCCGGTCTATTTACTAGGTTGGTTTGGTTTGGTTTGGTCGTGGAGGATTTGAACCTAATCGAGTTCAGTTGGGTACCTTATGGAATATGATAGCAAGGGTGACCCTGAACTCAGGATGGCCAGATGAGTCTGAGCCGAAGCCTAGTGAAGTCCGCATGCCTAAGCCATGCACTTGCACAAATCATAAGACCATGTATGCATAATAAAGGTACGTATCCATATTTTATGTCGAGTACACATTTTGGTCAATTACTGGGAGTGAAATACGTGTCAGGGGCTGAACCCTGTCAAAATCCCAACTATTCGGCTAAGTTTCAGCCGATTGGTGGGTGGTTATAGGTGGGTCTGACCCACCAGTGTGACCTACTAGTCTGATCATTAGATATTTTGACCCAGGTATAAATAGCATTTATTACCCTTTTTTTTTCCTCATTTAATGTTTTATAAGTTGGGTGAGAATAGTAAAGAAGAGAGAGAAAAGAAAGAAAGAGAAGGGAAGAAGAAGGAAGATAAAGAGAAAGAGGTGCTCGTAGTGCGATGCCGAGGTTAGATTTTTTGATTCCAACACCGAAAAAGTGATCCTTGTCTTAAGATCTACATTTTGAGATGAGTGAAACCCGTATTTCTTTAACCCTCAAGAAACCCCAAGTGAAACCCTATGGTTTGGATAGAAATCCTTTAGATCTTTTTAATCCCACCTGAGAATATGAATCTAAGGTTTAATGAAAGACCTACATGTTATTTTTGAAGGTTTTAGAGGAAAAAATCATAAGATTTGAAAAGCATTTGGTGATTTCTTGAGTGGAAGAAAGGATTTGGGGTTTTGAAGGTGTTCTTAAACGAAGAGGTAAGATCTATGCTTAAGACTTTGAATTGACCCTAGATCTAGGTTAGAATCACAATATGAGACCTTAGATGTATGGAAAATGCGGTTGAATCGACCCTTTGTGGTTTCCCTAAGGTGGGAAGAAGAATAGAGGTGAACAGAAAAATCCTGGCTCTGATTGGTGGGTGCCCTACCCTATCCTGGTTGGGATTTTGGCTCGACCAATGAGCAAGGACCAGTGGGCACATGGCCCGTCAGTTCGGCCAGAGCCCTTAGGTCAAGCGGTAGGCAAGGATCGGTGGGTACCTGGCCCGTCGATTGACCTACCAATCCGACTGTTGGGTTCCGATAAGGCCCAAATTTGTTGGGCAACCTCCTATAGTGATTTTAAACATTTCGGGATCATCGTATCTCATTGGCTATGAGCCTAAAGTAGAGATATACTTAACTCAACCTTTTTATGATAGGAACTCACATCTTCTCAAGCTTGATCTTCCACGTACCGGGCGTGAGCCATTGTATATATCTAAGTAAGTGAGGAGAGGACATTGACTTCATTTTTGGAGTGTTTTTACATCATTCCAATATTGTTGTAGACTAGCCATGCCATTACTTTATTTTGGTGTGTAGACTAGTCATCCATAAATGCCATTTGCATGCATTGTCTTATGTACTATGAAATTTATTTATGATTTATAATGTTGTGATTTAATTGTTAAATGCTTATCCTTGCTATGAGTTATGAGATGGATGATTTTAAATTATTGAATATAATGCATTGCTAGACTAGATATCATAGTCGGCTTAGAAATGAATGCATTGATGGCCCGTGGAATGGGACGCGGTGGCACTATATAGTCGTACTATCTCATATAGAAACCTACTGTTAGGAATGACATTTCCCTATACTACGACCCTTCCCAGCAGGGGTTTAGATGCTGGGTATATCACTGGGAGAAGCTCGAGGTTGTGTACGAATGGTGGCGGTTGGATATAATCAAAGGGCCAATCATACTGCTTTTACTTTAATATTGGGCAAGGCCCATTTTACTGTAATATCGGTGAGAAATAGAAATTTACATTAATGTCACTGAGGAACAGTAATTTACTTTTTTGGTACCCACGGCTGTCCTTCTCCGACAACCATATGGGCATATTGCAGGATGGAGTTCGTAACTCGAATCCAGAGCATACATGCACTGTGGTTGGGAGTAGCACATAACCTATTACATAGAAATGCTTCTTAGGTGATTTAGGTTAATAAAAATGGACTTGCATACATATGAGTTCATTTGTATTGCGAATGATTACTTGGTCCTTCTTTTCACTTATTGGGCTAGTGAGCTCATCCCACGTGCACACTATTTTTTTTTAGATGATCTTATAGGTTACCAGATTGAAGAGCTAGTGCTGGCACCCACTATAGAATTTCGAGCTGAGGACTAGTGGGCCCCTGAAGATCTTGGCATGATGCTAGGTGCCAGTGTGAGAGCTATGTTGCTGGACAGCAACAGTGATACTTGACCTGAGATTCTTTTTTATTCTTTTGTTATGTTACCCCTTTTGTGCTATGGATATTTAAATTGTAATTCTTATGTATATATCATACCTATGGGCCGATATGTAAACACACTATGTATCACAATTTGGGTATTAAGAGTATTGGGGTATTTACAGGTATATACATATAAGACTTTTGTTGAAATACAAACTTTACATTCTTTAGTTGTGTGTGTGCTATGTTGTGGTTACTGTGTCAGATGATCCTGACAAGTTTTAGGTTAACAAGAGTTAACTCGGTCACCAATCCAGTTCTGTTAGAACGGGGTGTGACACCAACCATTGTGGGAGTGATTAGGGCTAGGTAGACTATTATAAATAGTATATATGATCTTTATAGAGTTGTGGTGATGATCTAAGTAAGAGACTGTAGAAGACCCTAGAGGATTGGATCTTGTTCGTGGGACTAATCTTCGAGCGTGAGGAACATAGTTTGTGATTAAAGAGTGGTGGGAGCTTCCTAAATTACATAGAAGTATGGTTCTAGTCCCTAAATGGTTCATGTTCTTTGTCAGTGATAACTACCTAAGGTTTATGTGTGTTTTAATCATTGTGTGGGGACAATCTTTCAGATTAAACTCCTCAACAAGGGGTACCAAAGCCTCCCTTTACGGTCTAACTCATTGCTAGTTTTGTTTGATTGGGTTAGTCCGTTGACTTGACCGATTTGAATGGGTCTGCCCCATTGACCCAACCCATAACCTGATCAGTTCAGACCAATTTAGTTAGTAAGGTTCGACTTGATTCATTTTTGTTCAACCTGATTCAAGAAAAAAGGTTTTTTCTGGCATAATCTTTGAATCAATTGTACGGGTACGGACAAATTTCTTGACGCAGTTTTTTAGGTTGGATTCATTGTTTCATGCTATTTAATTTGATATGTAATAACAGTATGTTTAGTATGTATTAAGGGATGACTTTGTCAATTTTGTGCATAGGGAATCATAGACTGTTTTGATTTTTCTCCTTAATGTATATATAAATTATTAGGGTTAGACCCAAGGTTGTAGAAATTAATATGGATATCAATAGTACTGTTTGTGCATTATTTATATTACATTAGGATGTATATATTAAATCTAAATGGAATATGTGTCCCATTAAATTGTTTGTCAGATCAGGGATGTGCACCATAATAGTAACACTATTTTGAATCAACCAAAGTGATAATTCAGTATTACCATAATGGGTATATAACTCAAAGAGCCAAAATGAGACAGCAAAGTGATGATATTCATCCAAAACTGATATTATCTAAGTAATTACATAATGAAAATGGATTTAGGGAGTACTTTAGCTTAGGAGCTCTTGTTCACCCAAAGGTGACAGTAACTTCAAAGTGATAATATAACTCGTGATAATTACATAGATGTAAGTGGACCAATGCATTTTAGACCCAAAGGTTAGGAATATAGTTTTGGTTGATACTTATTAATATGTAATGGTTAGCCATGTAATATTAGTATTGGTTATGTCTTATGTATTCTAATTTATACATACATGTATGGACTATAATGCGTGGATTGTGATAGAATATTTTGTTGAACCATTGAACATGATGTCATCTAGTTATGCTATTAAGGAAATCCCAAAACTGACTAGTGACAACTATAAGAAATGGCTAGAAGACCCCAAAACTTATATGTGCCTTAGGGACCAAGATCTTTGCACTAGGGTACCCAAGCCAGCTACAATGTATGCTTCAAACACATCTTCCCAAAAGACTAACCATGAGAAATGATTGAATGCAAATAGGAAAACACTGGTAGTCATTAACAGTGCTTTACCTGATAAAGTGAAAGATAGTACTGAGGTGAAGGAAACTGTAGACACCCAATTTTGTCACCGTCCTCCGGCTATGATGAAATACGGATCTTGGACGCAACTTTTGACTTCTGAATTTTTTGAGGTGAAGGCCCTATTATGATGTTTTTTACTATCAGCATTTGCAAACTTTTGATGCCTTAATAGCCACTAGAACACGTGTGGAGAATAGAATTTTGAGAGAGGACCAGTATCAAGGGTCCCCCAAGATGCAAGCAAGAACACCAGAGTCAGATGGGGAAAAGGTCCAAAAACTAATATGGTGAGTGCAATTCAGTAGTCAGTCTCACTAGCCAATCCTTAACAGCCCTTCATTATACAAGCAAATGCACTCACCCAAAAGGCCCCTCGCCTAAGAAGGCAGTTTTCTAATTTGGGAATGCCCGTAATGGCCATATATGAGAAGTTAAAGAAGCAAGGATTGCTGGGGATAGTGGCTCCAAGAGTGATCAGCAATCCCCCTCCAGCTTGGTATAGGGATCATGAATATTGTGCCTACCATACTCAGAAGGGGCACAACACTGAAAGATGCATAGGACTGCAACATACGATTCAGGATTTGGTAGAAAATGGAACCATTGAGGTCAAGGTCAACCAGCCTCCCAATGTCAATACCAACCCACTCCCTGATCATGTGAACAATCTGGATAAAGAAACCACAGAGAGTGATCCCACTCAACTCATTGTACCCAGAGTTCGGAAGAATCATATGAATGCCTGAGCTTATAAGAAAATTATGAGTCAAAGGGCTGGAATCATAAGGACTCCTAAAAGAGGAGAATTATATGAAGAAGAATCAAAAAATCAGACACCCGCCATTTATCCTTCCTCATCAATAGAAGAGTCTACAGCACCACATTACCAACCCCCACCATACCTTCCACCTTCACCATATTATCAGCCTCTGCCATATCATCAACCTTTCCCCCACCATCAAAGTAGAGGAACCTCTTCATCCTATCACCCCAATTTTTTACCCTACCTCCCATATCACTTCATCTTCATACCATCCCGCTTCATATCCCTCATCACCCTTATACCAATCCCATTCTCAAGGTTCGATATATAACGTAAAGGAAGGATGGACGGACGGGTACAATTGGAAGGATATGCATTCACTACCGAATTCCCCTAAAATAACCTCATCAACAAGGTCAGTGAATGTATTAGGGGAAGACCAAGAAAGTGATCCCACTTCTCTAATTCAGCCCGTTATATCTTTAAAGGACACTCCAAAGGTAATTGAAGAGGTTACAGTTGATCTTCTCAGAGCAGTAACCACATTGGCCATAGGGGATCAGGTTGAGGAACACATCTCCCTAATCCACATAGGGAGTGACACAAAGGATGATGAGTCAAGACTGGTCCAACTTTGAGCCATTGATATCAAGGTCAACCCTATAGAAATCTTTCAATCCATATGCTCTGAATACTACGAGCGTTTGGATGCCGACGAATTTGATGGTCCAGAAGAATCTAGTGAAGAACCAAGTGAGGGGGAAATCAGTGAAGAAGAAGATGATGTCTACAATGATGAGGACGAGAATGAAGATGAGAAGTATGTAGATGTCTCTGAATCTTAAGAAGATGAGTATCCAGACTGGATGACTACCTAGAGCTTGGGTACAATGATTATGATGACGAGTAAAAATACTACTTACCAGAACATCTGACTTGTTTCTCAGTCTATACTATTGGTGGTGATGATTTAATAGATGATCCCATAAGTGGCATTTACCCTTCCCTTTGTATAAAAGGAGATGATCCTACGTCAGATTTAGAAAGTGATGAAGGATCTAGAGAGTCGATGCAAGTTTATCTAGATGAACCCAAATCCGCATTAGAGATGGAGGAAAAGCTGTGTGAAGTAACTATTAGTGATCATTACTACCATGAGAAATTGGATGATCTGGAAGAAATAGGACCAGATGACACTTTCACAGAGGCTGTAGACACTGCATCCCAATAGCTTTCCAACGTAGTTAAGAAGCTACGACCTAGGGTTGTGGATATTTGTGGAGGACCTCGACTTCCCACCCCAAGCAGGAAAGGAGAATCAAAATAAGAAGTTGATTCTATTGTAAGAATAGTCACCTAAAAAAACAGTGATGATGAAGACTACTATCCCATAGAGATTACTGTAAAGAAACCTGTCAATGTGATGAAAACTAGAAGTGAGAAAGACTACAAGGGCAAGGCTCTAGCAGTAGAATAGCCAAGGGCTAATGAGGCCAGAACTAGCAGCTTCAAGAAAGAACTAGAGATTGGCTCAACTCAAGAAGTCCTAAGCAAACATCTCAATTTAGGGATTGTTGATGGCATCCCCCACACACCGTGAAGCAGTCTTGAAATCTGTCACTAATGTGTAAGTGCCGATCAAGATAAATCCAACACATCTAACACATATAGTAGGGGCAACATATGCAATACAATCCTTGATTTTTTAGAATCAGAGCTTCCCAAAGGAGCCCAGCACAATCAAGCTCTCCACATCACAGTAGAATACCTTGACAAAGTGGTTCCCCAGGTTCTTGTTAACACCGGGTTCGCTTTGAATGTGCTACCATTGAGATCAGCAAAGAGTATTGGCATCAACCTGGAAGAAATGAGGCTGACCACCCAAACCATATGGGCATATGACAATACAAAGAGAAAGATCCTTGACATCATTACCCTTGCTGTAAAGATTGACCCAGTGAAGTTTGATATTGATTTCCAAGTCATTGATATACCAGCAACCTTTAACATGCTCTTGGGAAGGCCTTGGTTACATCCTACGAAGGCGGTGTCCTCTAGTCTCCATCAAAAAATGAAGTTCATTCATAAGGGAAAGGTGGTCACAGTAGCCGGAGATCCCGAAGTGGTTAACATTTTAGCCAACATTGAAAATGGAGATGTCCAGCGTTTCCATGTCAATCTCTTTCAAGAGATTCATAAAGTTTAGTGGTAGATTGGGGTCTGTAATTACTAATTTTTGTGACATCGACGGTGTGATGAAAGGTGCCTATAACAATTGTAAATGTAATGTGTTAATTCTGTATGTTGTATGGGAGTCGTCTGATAATTGTGGTCTCGTTGTAAATGTAAATAGTCAGATGAGATATTTCCATGAATAAATGGAGAAGATCATCTCAAAATGATCTATAAATTATTTTATTGTAAAAAATAAATACTAGTACCTTATTTCCCTCCTATGTTTCTACATTCTAGTTTTGTCATCTCTGGTTGTTCTGTGGTCGATGTTGTTGCCAATGCATCCTATATCTATTGAAGCGTAACTCATACAAAGCTTGTAAGATATTCATGTGTGAAATTGATTGTACTAGAACCCATGTCACTTACGGATGCACCAATGTCTTAATGCATTGGACTCGTAGACTCAAGATGTTCATTTGAGTCAATGAATTGCTGTGTTGGGTTGTAGTGACTCATCGAACTTCGTGGTGCCATTTCCAATTGAGAAGCTGAGAATCCCAGAAGCGTTGAGACAGTGGATCTGGTAGTTGCGATCGACATGCTGTAGCAGCACGACAATGGGCTAGCAATGGTGTGGCTGCCTTACAGTACCACACATCGTCCACTCGGATTCTTATGACTGGTGTTCTTACGGCTTGAATCTCTGCCACCTTTGAAGTTTGGAACTTGATGAATGCTTTCATCTTCCCATACCTGCAATCTGATTTCTGATTGTTGTTCTCAATCTGATGTGTGATGAACTATGGGTATGTAGAGTTCTGGATGGAGGCCCATGATGAACCAAAGTATGTTATTTCAACGGGGCATCCAACTGAAAATACAAACTCGACATGTTTCCTGTCATCTTCGACAAGTCTGTTGTCATATACTATGACCCTGATGGTACCAAGATTGTTTATCAGACATTGGGGATTGTAGGTGATGACACAGGTATCGAGCTTCATGGATTGATTGAGCCTATTCTTGAGACTTGCGAAGAAAGGTAGTTCAATTCTAATAGGTTGTGGTTCAGAAGAAGTTGTGGGTTAGAGTTTTCCATTGAGAAATCAGAACAATATGGGAATTTGGATTCAGAAGACATCTTCAAAGACTAAAAGAAAAATATAACTAAATGGTGGTCAGTGCAGCAAAATGCTTTCAAGATTATATGAGAGAGAAGTAAATCATGTATTAAGATCGAGTTGTAGAGAACAATAAACAAAGAAGAAGTAGTTTGATGTTTGTATAATGCAAATTGGTTTTTAAATCTGTTAGATGTTCTTTAGATTTAGATCTGAATCATTGATTGTTTAAGATCAACGGTTATTGTTATTATATTCTCTAAGTGGAATTGAGATGTTTACTTAATTGGTTTTAATGAAATTGGAAGTGTTCCGTAGTTATTGTGCAATGAGGACATGGTATTTGAAATAATTTAACCAACACCAGAACCCACTCTTGATGACGTCACTAACACCAGCCCAAAGTATCTCCCACCCCAGTGTCACTGGCGTGAGTTATATAGGGATATTTGTGGTACCACTGGGGTGCCCTTATAATACTACTAAGGATGCTCCCGTGCCATATGGAAGGCCAGGATCGAAGATCCTAGACAGACACAATGGTTAGGATTTGTCGTAATGGCTTTTTCTCCACAAAACCCGGTGCAAAGGTGAACAATGGTGGACCAATGACCAAAATACCCATGGTGTGAGTGGCATAATTTTGGGAATGCCATTGGCATGGGTTGTGAAGACCCCACCATCTCTTGGCTTCATCTCTAATGTTACATAAAGCATATTGTGGTTGTCATTAACGTGACATGTACTGCAGTGGATAGATGGTCTTAGATCATTGGATAGTTATAAAGGGTTGCACCGATGACCTATTTGAACATGATTGGTTGGTTTTGAACATGGTATTGGACATTTGGTCGTAGGTCATTGTTTATTGTTGTTATAAAAATAGATGTCACTCGTTTAACATATCACTAAGTTTTAGATCAGGTGTATTGGTATTGTTGGTCATATTGTTTCTCTGTAACCATCCAATTTAATTGATCTTCATCAATTATGTAAGAAGTGAAGAGGAAGCAGATCATCCCAGAGACTCCGCAGAGAGTTGGGATGAGAAGAAAATTATTTCTTGTTGATCGTTCAAGGACTAATCGAAGATCATATGGATGTTAGAGAGGATTTGTTTACGGAGGAGGAATGGGTTTCCTTCATCGGGATTGTTTGATGAAACATTGTCGACCCGTGAAGGTGGGATCCTACCAAATCAGGTGATGTGTATTCAAATTACTTGAACATGCAGTGTCTGGGTCAAGCAGAAAATCAACGTTATGGACATAAGATCAAGATCTGTTATTGAATCTCATGGGGCTCTTTAACTGTTTTACCCTCCATCTATAAAGAAGATCATAGCACGTCAATGGCTATTGTTGGACATACACCCACTGCATATGGTTTAGGTTTGGACAGAGTGGTATGTGTTTTACTAGTGTTGGACCGTGATCCACATAATGGTGTTATACCTGCCTTTGTGGATATTTTTAATGTCAATGGAGTTGATGGGCAGTACCTTGGGTCTTGGAGAGCTAATGTGTTCTTAAAACCTGATGTAGTCGGGAGGTTCTAAGTACTGATGAGATATGGTACACCTGTAAGATGTAACCCGGAGATGTCCGGTGTTCCCATATCCATCTCTTTCAAGGGATTCAGAAAGTTTAGTGGTAGATTGGGGTCTGTAATTACTAATTTTTATGACTCCAACGTTGTGACGAATGGTGCCTATAACAATTGTAAACGTAACGCGTTAATTTTGTATGTTGTATAGAAGTCGTCTGATAATTGTGGTCTCGTTGTAAATGTAAATAGTCGGATGAGATATTTCCGTGAATAAATGGAGAAGATCATCTGGAAATGAACTGTAAATTATTTTATTGCATAAAATAAATACTAGTGCATTATTTCCCTCCTTTGTTTCTACAATTTGGTTTTTCGTCTCTGCCTGTTCCATGGTTGATGTTGTTACCGATGCATCCTAAATCTGTTTAAGCGTAGCTCCTACAAAGCTTGTAAGTTGTTCAGGTGTGAAATCAATTGTGCTAGAACCTGTTTCACTTGTGGATGCACCAATGTCTGAATGCACTGGACTCGTAGACTCCAAATGTTCATTTGAGTTAATGAATCATTGTGTTTGGTTCTAGTGACTCATCAAATTTCGTGGTGCCATTTCCAATTGAGCAGCAGAGAATCCCAAAAGGGTTGAGATAGTGGATCTGCTAGCTGTGATTGACATGCTTGCAGTACCACGACGACAGGCGAGCAACAGTGTGGCTGCCTTACAGTGCCACACATCGACCTGGTAGGTAGTGAATTGGTCTGATCAGATTCTTATGACCGGTGTTCTTTCATCTTGAACATCTGTCATCTTTGAAGTTCCGAACTTAATGAAGGTTTTCTTCTTCCCATGCCTGCAATCTGATTTTAGATTGCTGTTCTCGATCTGATGTGTGATGAACCATGGGTATGTGGAGTCTTGGACGGAGGCCCATGATGAATCAAAGTATGTTATTTCAATGGGGCATCCAACTGAAAATGCAAACTCGGCCTGTTTCCTGTCATCTCTGACAAGTCTGTTGTCATATACTATGACCCTGATAGTACCAAGACTGTTTATCGGACATTGGGGATTTTGGTGATGACATAGGTAATGAGCTTTATGGATCGATTAAACCTTTTCTTAAGACTTGCAAAGAAAGGTAGTTCGATTCTAATAGGTTGTGGTTCAGAAGAAGCTATAGGTTGAAGTATTGCAGTTGAGAAATCAGAACATTCTGGGAATTCGAATTCAGAAGACATCTTCAAGACTAATAGAAGAATACAATTAAATGGTGGTCAATGCAGTGAAATGCTTTTAAGATTATATGAGAGAGAAGTAAATCATGTACTAAGATGGAGTTGCAGAGAACAATAAACAGTCGGAGAAGAAGGAGTTTGATGTTTACATAATGTAAATTGGTTTTTTGTAAACGTACATGATATTGGTCTATATTGTGATCGAAAAAAAGTTAGGTCTTGAAAGTGCTAATGGGATTACATTGTGTCTCAGGGACTGGACTGAAATCAGACAAGAGTTCCTACACCATATCTTGAGCTTCTGTAGTATAAACCTAGAAAGTTGTTTTGGATCTCTGAGACCATTCGATATTGATAATGTCCAGAGATTCGTAAAAATAAAGAAAGCTCTCAGTTTCAAGGCTTTCCTCAGGTAGTAGTTGGCTCTGATGTAGATATTGAACCTTAGTCCATATTGTCCTGGTGGGAAGATCTCATATCTCATTACGTGGAGGTATTCCTTGTCACCAAAAATGTGATTCCAAACCCCGGTACGACTAAGCCAATGGAACTTGGTATTGTAATTGACATCCATTGGTATGAAATAATTGACACCGACATTCGAACTTAATGAATTTTCATCATTGGCATTTGGGACATTGCTTTGCTTGACGTTGTTGGACATTGATGCTCGTGGCATAGAGTAAGCTGTTGATGGTGATGAACTCCATATTCTGTATTGTCCATTCACGAAGTGCCTGATTTTTTGGTTTCTTGAGAAATTCCTTATAAGATGATCCTTGACCTAGATTACATAAGACGATACTTGGGATTCCACCCTTGATGTAACGTGGCTTGGCATATTTACAATTTGAATTCCAATCTCGCTGTGCGCCGATGAACTCTTTCCAGTTCTTTAAGTACTATGGATTGATGTCATCAATGACGTTAAAGTAATAGTCATCATTGTGGTTCTTTAAATCCATGTGACCAACATAATAATTGTGGGGACCCAAGTCTCCTCCCTAGCAAGTTTTACCACATCTAGATGGTCCTTCTAGAATCATGCTAATGGGTATGTGTGGTCTATGGGCTTCATCTTTGATGTTATCTGAAGCCCATTCTTGTAGGCCCGTCGAATGTTACTTGAAGGCGGAAAAGGATTTTGGTATGGTGGATCTGGTTCCTTGCATATAATATGGAGATATACAGAAAATCGAACATAATTAAGAATAAAAGAAAATGGATCACCTTCTCTAATAACCCTTAATGCATCATTTACTGAACTGGTGGCTAGCGCAGTGACAACAATGTCTTTCTTTAAAACAGAAGTCTTAGAACATTTGAACTGACCTGGATCTATGACGTTGGAGTATTTCGAGATGTAATCTTTGACCGCCGATACATTTCTAGCTCCCTGAAAATTCGGATGGAAATGTGTTGACCTGGTTCTGGATACCAAGTCGAAGAAACACTGATTTGTTGTTTGGAACTTGTAAATGAATTGAAGTAGACAGTGGAGATGAGGTTCCCCATTTCGTGTACTTTTGCGGAAACTCTGATGAACAACGGTGGTCTTTAATTGAAAAGAGCTTGAATCAGAGACAAAGCCTCCTCCTTTGGAAGTGGACAATTAGGATAAGTAAGAAAAACATTTTTCTCACATAAACGGAACGAAGAAGGATGCGGCATATGGAATATTTTTACTAACACCAGCTCAAAGTATCTCCCACCCCGGTGTCACTAGCGTGAGTTATATAGGGGGTATTTGTGTAACCCTGGAGCACTCATATAATATTACTAAGGGTGCTCCCATGCCACGTGGATCGCCAGGATCGAAGATCCTAGACGAGAACAATGGTTAGGATCTATCGTAATGGCTTTTTCTTCGTAAAACCCCATGCAAAGGTGAACAGTGGCGGACCAATGACCAAAATACCCATGGTGTAAGTGGCATAATTTCGAGAATGCCATTGGCATGAGTTGGGAAGACCCCACCATCTCTTGGCTTCATCTTTGATGTTACCTAAAGCACATTGTGGTTGTTATTGACCTGGCATATTGTACTGTGGTGGATAGATGGTCTTAGATCATTGGCTGGCTGTAAAGGGTTACACCGATGACCTGTTTGAACATGATTGGTTAGTTTTGAACGTGGTATTGGACATTAGGTCGTAGGTGATTGTTTTTTGTTGTTTTAAAAATAGATGTCACTCATTTAACATATCACTAAGTTTCAGATCAAGTGTATTGGTATTGTTGGTCACATTGTTTCTCTATAACCATCCAATTGAACCAATCTTCATCAATTATGTACCGGGTAAAGAGGAAGCAGATCATCCAGTGATATTTTCATTAATGATAATATTTTTCGTAAAGGCTTTTGCACCGAAAAACTGGAGACAAAGGTAAACAGAACTTAGATAATGAGTAAAATATACCTCAAGTGAGTTGTATAAATTCGGGACTGCTATTGGCTTGAGTTGGTAAATCTAAAATGGTAGTGTGGAGTCACGCACCTCTGTGCATCATGGACGATAAGGACTCTCTGGTTTTGTTGCGGTTATCGAGTCAAAATGGTTTTAGGGTTATTCGCTGAGAATTAACGTCTTGGTACTGTCACGACCCGGAGTTCTTGATCATTTGGATCAATGGGTTGTAGCCAGAAGAAAAGAACATTTCCGAGCACTCATCTCTTTACCCGGCATTGAAGTTCTGTAAAATCTCAGTGTAGTCTTTGACGAGGATGATACGCTTTGGGAACTGGAAGAACAGGAGGGTAGCGTGCGCGGTGAAGAGGAGACGAAAGTTGAGGGTAGAGAAACAACACAATAACTTCAAACTGGACCAGACTTTTCTTGATTGGGGTATTGTTTGATTAGAGGTTGATGTAAATTAAATTACTATTGTAAACAATAAATTGACAAATAATAAATAGCTTTATTAATCAAGATCTTGGAAACGTACATGATATTGGTCTATATTGTGACCGAAAAAAAAACTTAGGTCTTGAAAGTTCTAATGGGATTACATTGTGTCTCAGGGACTGGACTGAAATCAGACCACAGTTCTTGCACCATATCTTGAGCTTCTATAGTATAAACCTGGTAAGTTGTTTCGGATCTCTGAGACCATTCAGTACTGATATTGCCCAGAGATTCGTAGAAACGAAGAAACCTCTCAGTTTCAAGGCTTTCCTTAGGTTGTAGTTATCTCTGATGTAGATCCTGAACCTCAGTCCATATTATCCCGGTGGGAAGGTCTGGTGTCCCATTATATGGAGGTATTCCTTATCGCCAAAAATGTGATTCCAAACCCCGGTACGATGAGCCAATGGAACTTGGTGTTGTCACTGACATCCATTGGTATGAAATAAGTGACACAGGCATTCAAACTTAATGAGTTTCCATCGTTGGCATTTGGGACGTCGCTTTGCCTGACGATGTTGGAGTTTGATGCTCGGTGGCATAGAGTGAGCTATTGACGGTGATGAACTCCGCATTCTGTATCGTCCATTCAGGAAGTGCTTGATTTTTTGGTTCGTTGAGAAATTCCTTACAAGATGATCCTGGACCTGGATTGCATAAGGCGATACTTGGGATTCCACCGTGATGTGACATGGCTTAGCGTATTTATAATTTGAATTCCAGTCTCGCTGCTCGATGAACTCTTTCTAGTGCTTTAAATACTGTGAATTGATGTCATCAATGACGTTAAAGTAATAGTCATCATTGTGGTTCTTTAAATCCATGTGACCAGCATAATAATTGTGGGGACCCAGGCTTCTTGCTCAGCAAGTTTTACCACATCTAGATGGTCCTTCTAGAATCAGGCTGATGGGTCTGTGTGGTCTATAGGCTTTATCTCTGATGTTATCTGAAGCCTATTGTTGTAGGTCCATTGGAACCTTATTTGCTGACAAAAAAGGATTTTGGTATGGTGGTTCTGGTTCCTTGAAAATATTACAAAGATTTGCAGAAAATTTCTTGTAATTCAGAGTAAAAGAAATTGGATCACTTCTCTAATAACCCTTAATGCATCATTTATTGAACCGATGGCTAACGCAGCGACAACAATGTCTTTCTTTGAAACAGGCGACTTAGAACATTTCAATTGACCTTGATTTATGAAGTTGGAGTATTTCGAGATGTAATCTTTTACTGCCAATTCATTTCTAGCTCCCTGAACATTCAGATGGAAATGTGTTGACCTGGTTCTAGATACCAAGTCGAAGAAACACTGATTTGTTGTTTGGAAGTTGTAAGGGAATTGAAGTAGACAGTGAAGATGAGATTCCCCATCTTTGTGTACTTCTGCAGCAACTCTGATGAAAAATGGTGGCCTTGAATTGAATAGAGCTTGAATGGGAGACAAAGCCTCCTCTTTTGGAAGTGGACATTTAGGATAAGTACGAAAAACATTTTTTGCACATAAATGGAACGAAGAAGAACACAGCATATGGAATATTTTTACTAACACCAGCTCAAAGTATCTCCCACCCCAGTGTCACTGGCGTGGGTTATGTAGGGGGTATTTGTGGTAACCCTGGAGTGCCCTTATAATATTATTAAAGGCACTCCCGTGCCACGTGGACGACCAGGATGGAAGATCCTAGAGGGACATAACGGTTAGGATTTGTCGTAATGGTTTTTCCTCCACAAAACCCGCATAAAGGTGAACAGTGGTAGACCAATAACCAAAATACCCATGGTGTGAGTGGCATAATTTTGGGACTGCCATTGGCGTGAGTTGTGAAGACCCCACCATCTCTTGGCTTCATCTCTGATGTTACCGAAAGCACATTGTGGTTGTCTTTGACGTGACATATTATACTACAGTGGACAGATGGTCGTAGATCATTGGCTAGTTGTAAAGGGTTGCACTGATGACCTGTTTGAATACGATTGGTTGGTTTTGAACATGGTATTAGACATTTGGTTGCAGGTGATTGTTTGTTGTTGTTATAAAAATGGATGTCACTCGTTTAAAATATCACTAAGTTTTAGATCAGGTGTATTGGTATTGATGGTCATATTGTTTCCTTGTAACCGTCCGATTTAATTGATCTTCATCAATTATGTACGGAGTGAAGAGGAAGCAGATCATCCTAGTGATATCTTCATTAATGATAATATTTGTCGTAAAGGCTTTTGCTTCACAAAATCAGAGTCAAGTGTGGAGTCACGCACCTCTGTGCGTCATGGATGATAAGGACTCTCTTATTTTGTTGCGGTTAATGTGTCAAAATGGTTTTCGGGTTATTCTCTAAGAATTAACATCTTGGTACTATCACGACCCAGAGTTCTTGATCATTTGGATCAATGGGCCACTGGCAGAAGAAAACATCTTCTGAGCACTCATCTCTTTACCCGGCATTGAAGTCCCGCAATGTCACTCCCTATTTCTAGTAGACCCAACTAACCATTAGGAATATCGATGGTGTGAGTAAGACACATACCTATCTTACAAACCCACTAGGATCTCTGATAGCAGTATCCTAAATTTTTCACAATCTCACAACACAAACCAACATAATCAGTGGAATCAGAGTATAGTAGTGGAATCATAAATAAAATGGTGGAAAAGTCTAATGATAATATAATAGCGATAATCAAGTTATTCTGTCACACCCCACTCCCAGTAGATCCAACTTACCATTAGGAATACCGGCGGTGTGAGTAAGACATGTACCTATCTTACAAACCTACCAGGATCTCTAATAGCAGTACCTTAACATTTTCATAATCTTACATCACAAACCAACATAAGCAGCGAAATCAGAGTATAGTAGCGGAGTTATAAGTAAAATGGTGAAACATCTAATGATAATATAATAGCAATAACTAGGTTATTCTGTTACATTTATCCATGACATATACCTATAATCTCAAGAATATATACAATCCACAGCTATATCCAAAAGTATCAAAATATGATGTACAATCTCACAATGCGACATAAGCACAGTGGTCGCAAGCACAGTCCTGACCATGCTTCTCCACTTTTGGCATCCACTAGTCACTCACACCATACTCTGACCCAGAAGATACTCGGTCACTCGCCATCAGCACCACGGTACCTGCATCATCATCTAAAAAGAGGTGCATACGTGGGGTGAGCTTTCCAACTCACTCAGTGAGGGGTGGGGTCAAGCACATCCAAGCAAGATGCTAGTAGTAATAATTTATGATGCAAGATTACAAAATTAAACACATAGTCCATGATGCTCGTGTTGCAGTTCATTTAATTGTTATCCACCTAACAATACAAACTAAGTATGGTAAATGCTACTACGGCGTATTAGGTTGTATCCATTGTCTCATAAACTACATCTGCTATGCAACGATACAAACCCTAGCTATGATTAGAATCTTGCTGGTCCCCGTATGCATCCATGGGTCACCTAGAAAACCCCTGATAACCCCCTCCTGGCACTCACGGCACCGATAACACATCGGCTATGCGGATAGGTTCCCGCCTCTGGCAACAATCACATTGTACCGTGGGAGTGGCACTTCGAAAAGGCTCATCTAACATACCAAAATTATGTGCATTAGAGATAGTTGTAGTTGTGGATTACACTTTGTGGCCAAGGTCTCTCTGGTATCGTGTACCCTGGGACTGCATTTGGAAATGGATACGCTTCGTGGCTAAGGTCTTACCGGTGTTGCGTAGTCCATACTCAGCTATGATATGTATGCTAGATTAGCTAAACGGTCTCGGGTTTCACTTTGTGGCCAAGGTCTCTCTGGTATCATGTACCTGGGACTTTATTTGGAGATGGATTATACTTTGTGGCTAAGGGTCTCTCCGTATCGTGTAATCCATACTAACTGTATCATTATGAAGGCATGCAGTATATATGTGGTTAGGTATCACTCCCTATGCTACGCATCCTTACCAATAGGGGTTGAGGTGTTGGATAACCCTGAATGCAACATACATTAGGTAATCACGGCACTGCTACCACCTCGGCCACGTTGGATTCCGTCTCACACACACACACATCCAAACATACGGTGATCACGGTACCGGTACCACCTCGCCACACCGGATCCCATCATACATTTTTATACAATTTAATCATAATCGAAAAATGATAATTAAAATTAAACATATAATTCTAAGCATGTGAGCAATTCAATAAATGATAAACATTCCAAAAATAAACACAGTCCATCCCTCACCTATTTTACGATCAGGTGTGTTTGGGTTCAAGTACGACCACAGATCGATCAATTTAATTTTAGCTTTGGGACACATGCATGTCACTGTCCTAGACACAAGGGAATTGTACATTGTTATGCATTGGAAACATCGGAAGGGACCCACATAAGTCACCCTCAAAATGTACAGACACTGTCTCCCAATGACAGTAATGTCACCAGAAATAACCACCGAAACAAAGCATTTCCACCAGAAATATCAGACCTACTTCTGGTGGAGGTGACAGAGAGCACACAAGGATCCATGTCCACCAGAAATATGCCACCAAAAACAGACCCAGTGGATCTGATGGGCTATTTTTAGTGAAGGTACAGGGCAGTCCAACAATTTGGGGCTTTCCGACTTGGGCCTGATTGTCAGGATTTGTTCTAGGAAGTTTGTAGGGGATCTCCCTAGCATCATTCTAAGCCAAGAAAATTCCAATTCCACTGTGCCATCTGGGTGATACATCAATCGAATGATCGAAATCTTAGTTGGTCTTTTGGTATTACATGTTATCGGAGCTCACTGGCTGGTTCGAGCTCGGCAACAACACCGGGTGGGTACAACCCTATTCCTAAAACCATAACATGGTGTGTACACCAAGATTCCATCCATACCTAGCTTTTTTAGATCCAAATGAGGAGGGAGAGTGGCATGGGAGGTTGTAATTACCTTCGACAACGATTCCGGCAACAAGGCAGAAGTCGGCACCAAGGTAGGCCTTCAATCCCCTTCTCCTTCCTCTTCTTCTTCTTTCCTCTCCTCTTTCTCTCCTCTCCTACGTTGAGCACAAGGGAAATGAGGAAATGAATCCTCATTTCTCAACTTATAACTTAAGTTGGGCCTTAGGGTCTGTTTGGTTTGGGCCTCTTTTGAACCAATCAGGTTAAAATGAGTTTCGAGGCATGAGGACCCGCACATTTAGAGCCATAAGGTGTTCACATCATGAGGAAGGTGTGGAGGATGATTTGGGATCATCCAGAACCATTTACGATGCAAGCAGCGGGAACCACGGGCATCGAAACCTCAATAATAGCCTGTGGACCCACCAGAAATAGGCACCAGATTCATGCCCAGGCTACTTTCGGTGGCTTGTTTCTAGTGGTCAAGACAGCTTGCTATCTTGATAGCTTGTTGTCCCAAAGTTGGTCTTACATGGGTGGTTACCCTTGGACATACTCAAGGCTTTTCAGCAATTATGATGCGTGCCAGAAATCAAGTGTGGGAAGTCAGGTCAGTTACCATCTGGGATCAGAAGGTATGAATCCCCTCCAGTTAGATAGGCATGCGATGCACTAACATGTGGGGTCATCTCTATCCCTTTGGTAATGTGCAGCCACGAGCCAAAACCCAGTCACATTTTTTATCTTTGATCCGAGGCCTACATAACTATTCAAATTAGATCAGATTAGGGCATGGGTGTTACATTTCTCCCACCTTACAAGAATTTTATCCTAGAAATTGAACATCCAAACAATCCAGGATACTGCTTCATCATTTCATCTTCTCGCTCCTAAGATGCTTCCTATTCAGGAAACGGTGCTATTGCAAAGAATATGATCCTTCCAATCAACAATCTTCTCCAGATACTCCACGTAGGAAAAATCCTCATCCAACTCACGGGGTATGTAAGTAAAAATGTGAGTGGGGTCAGGAATGTACTTCCTACTCTGGAGGTAAGCTACCAGTCCGCTCCTCTCTAGTACATCATACGGTCCCATAAACCTTGGACTAAGCTTTCCTTTCTTATCTAACCGCATCACCCCTTTAACTGGGAAGATCCGTAAGAAGACCTTGTCTCCAACACCAAACTCCAAATGTTTCCTCCTAACATCTATATAGCTTTTTTGCCTGGACTAAGCTAGCTTGATCCTTTCTCTGATCACATTCATTTTCTCACTAGTAGCCTGTATCAAGTTCGATCCCAAAATATGCTGCTCACCAACCTCATCCCAATAAAGTGGAGTCCGGCATTTCCTGCCATACTGTGCCTCGAATCGGGACATCCCTATGGTGGCCTGATAACTGTTGTTATAGGAGAACTCAATAAAGGAAATGTGCTCATCCCAACTATAACTTATATCCAAGGCACATGCTCAGAGTAGGTCCTATAATGTCTGACTAGTCCTCTCTGATTGACCATCGTTCTGAGGGTGAAAGGCAATGCTGAAAGCCAACTATGTGCCCATAGCCTTCTGTACACATGTCCAGAACTTAGAAGTGAACCTGGGATCTCAATCAGAGATGATACGAACTGGTACACCATGCAACCTGATGACGTTATCGACATACAACTTGGCCAACTTGTCCATAGAAAATGTAACCTTGATTGAGATAAAGTGAGCTACTTTAGTCAAGCGGTCCACAACTACCCAAATGGCATCCATACCCTTCTATGTACGAGGTAGGCCTATGACAAAGTCCATGGTAATATTCTCCCATTTCCACTTTGGAATAGGTAGGGACTATAATAACCCATGGGGCCTCTGTCTCTCAGCCTTGACTTGCTGGCATGTGAGGCATCTAGACACATATGTGGCTACATCATTCTTCATTCCTTTCCACCAGTAGGAGCCCTTAAGGTCCTTATACATTTTAGTGCTGATGGGGTGAATAGAGTATGGAGAGCTATGTGCCTCTCTCAAAATTGTGTCTCTCAAATCACCATCACTGGGTACACACAACCTCCCTTTGAACTTGAGGATCCCACTTTCAGTCACCGAGAAATCTAGGTCCTTTTGGGTTCCTTCCTGGCATTCTACAATTAGCTTCTACAACTCTGCATCAGTAACCTTAGCTACAGTGATCCTATCCACCAGACTAGGTTGTACCATCAATGCTGATAGTGACAAGGTGACACTCTCTACTAATAGTTCCAAGTCCAGTTTCCTGGCCTCCTCTAGGAGATACTCATCAGTGGTCAGTGATGCAAGAGTTAATGACTGGGATTTCTAACTAATTGCATCATCTACCACATTGGCCTTTCCTGGGTGATAGTGGATAGTACAATCATAATCCTTCATTAGCTCTAACCAACACCTCTGTCTAATGTTGAGCTCTTTCTGGGTGAAGAAGTACTTGAGACTCTTATGGTCACTGAAGATCTCACTCTTCTTACTATACAGGTAGTGTCTCCAGATTTTCCGTGTAAAAATCATAGCCGCTAACTCTAAATCATGGGTGGGTAGTTCTTCTCATAATCCTTCAACTGACGAGATGCATAGGCAATGACTTTCCCATGATGCATCAATACACAACTCATTCCCAGCTTGGAGGCATCACTATACACAACCATACCACCTTTATCGGTCGGAATAGTTAAAACTGGAGTTGATACCAACCTTTACCTTAGCTCTTTGAAGCTTTTCTCACAAGCATCAAACCACTTAAATTTTACACCCTTCTATGTGAGTCAGGTCATTGGAGTAGCAATGCGAGAGAAGTTCTCGATAAACCTCCTGTAGTATCCAGCCAATCCTAAAAAACTACATATGTCTGCTACACTCTTGGGAGTCTCCCATTCCAGAACTGCCTTCACCTTGCTTGGGTTAACCTCTTACCCTTGACTAAAACAATGTGGCCTAGGAATGCCACCAGTGATAACCAAAACTCGCACTTGCTGAATTTGCCATAGAGATGCTTCTCCCTCAGCCGTTGTAGTACTAACCTCAGGTGAACAGTATATTCCTCTGCACTCTTGGAGTAGACCAAAATGTCATCAATGAATACTATCACAAACTTATCCAAGACATCCTAGAATACCCAATTCATCAAATCCATAAATGCAGCCAGTGCATTGGTCAACCCAAATGACATTACCAAGAATTCATAATGTTCATACCTTGACTGAAGGCTATCTTACTGACATCACAATCCTTGATCCTAAGTTGGTGGTAGCCCGATCTAAGGTCGATCTTGGAGAACACCTTGGAACCCTACAACTGATCAAATAAATCATCTATCCTTAGTAAAGGATACCGGTTCTTGATGGTTAGCTTATTAAGCTCCCGGTAATCAATACACAATCACATATATTCGTCTTTCTTCTTAACGAACAATATCAGTGCTCCCCATGGAGACACACTAGGTCTAATGAATCCATTCTTCAGAAGGTCTTGAAGTTACACCTACAATTCCTTCAACTCTATGGGGGCCATGCAGTAAGGGGCCTTTGAACTGGTGTCGAGCCGGAGTAGGTCTATTGCAAATTCTGTCTCTCGGTCCAGTGGCAAACCTATCAAATCATCTAGCAATACATCAAAAAATTCCCTTACCACATCTAGCTTGGTCAATAGACTAATCTCTACCTCAGTATCCATACAAATGCTAAGTAGCCTTGACATCCCTTATCCAGTGGCTTCTTCATCTGGAGTGCGGATATGATAACTTTCTTAGGTTTCTTGGGCTTATCCCCTTGGGACAAAAACTCATCATCATCACGAGGTCTAAAAATGATAGCCTTCTCTACACATAGCAACTAGCTTTGTATGCAGATAACCAATCCATTCCTAAAATCAAGTCGAATTTGATCATATCCAACTCGATCAAGTGAGCATTCAACTCATGATCACCTATGGTCACTGGGCAAAGCTCATAAATATAGTTCAAACCAACCACACTTCTTGTAGGGGTGCTCACAGCCAAACATTGAGTCAGTCCCTTAGGTGGAATTCTCATCTTTTTTGTAAATGTCAGTGACACGAATGAATACGACGCTTCTCAGTTAAATAACACATGTGCAGGAAATAATGATATCAATAATGTACCTGTCACTACACCGGTGCAGCCTCAGCATCCTCTGCCATTATAGCAAACACTCTGCCCTATGGTCTCTGGCCCTAGGGGCTGTGCTGGTCTAGGGGTTGAATATGTCTGCTGGGGCCTAGGTGGCATAGTGTAGGGTGCATCACCTGCCTTGGTGGGGGCATGTCCTCGCCATGTGGCCCGTCTGATCACAATGAAAGCATCTCGAGCTCGATCTTGAAGATTGAGATATAACACTAGACTGGGAGGGCTAGGAAGTTTGACTAGCATCAGGCCTCCTAAATTACACTGGAGTTGGGTTGGCATAAGGCACTCAAAAAGGTTTGCTACCTCCCCTAGAATCAGTAGATCCCATTGGCCTCTTTCCATCCCTTGCTGAGCTATGTAGTTATCCCTATGCGGTCCTCAATAGATTTGGCTACCTGGACAGGCCTCCTAAATTACACTGGAGTTGGGTTGGCAAGAGGCACTCAGAAAGGTTTGTTACCTCCCCTAGAATCAGTAGATCCCATTGGCCTCTTTCCCGTCCCTTGCTGAGCTATGTAGTTATCCCTATGCCGGTCCTCAATAGATTTGGCCACCTGGACCACCTCAGCATAGGTTTGTAGCTTCAAACCCACAATGGCTGACCCAATACTGGCCTCAATCCTTTCTCAAACTTCTTTGCCTTGGCTCTATCACTTCTGAGATGCTCAGGAGCAAAATGGAATAGCTCCTTAAAGCATTGTTGATATTTGAGCACAGACCAGGAACCTTGAACCAACTGAGAGAACTCACTCTCTCTCCTATCCTAAAAGCATTCTGAAAAATAGTTTTCAAAGAAGGCTCCTTTGAAGTTTGTGCAATGGGGTTCAAGTTACTAGTCCTCAGAATAGGCTCTGGTGGCACTCCACCATTCATTTGCTTCATTCTGTAGCTGATAGCCTATACATAAAATTTTATGCTCATCAGTGCAGCTCATCAGTCTAAAAACCTTCTTCATTCCACCAATCCATCTTGATGGATACAACGGGTCTTGCCCCACCTTGGAGAAACATGGGGACCTAAGCCGTTGAAACTTCTCCATCATTTTTGTCAAGTCTATCTAGCCCTTTACATGGGCTTGAGCTTGTTCCGACATCGGATATTGCACATGCCCATGCACTTGTGCCCCACCAGACGTTTAAATGGTAGTCGATCTAGCGGGTATTGGAATGGGTGCCGTGGAGTAAGAGGTGCAGGCAGTGCATAATGGGCTTCCATTGCAGCTTGGATCCTATCATCAATCCCGGCTATGAACTGGTTTTGCCTTTCCTCAACTTCTCGTATCATGTTATTCATAATAGATACCACATACTAGGTTGTGAGTATAGGCGGAGCTGGAGGTACATTATGGGATCTACCCCGATTCTGTGCCGAGGGAGCAGGAGGTGACAAACATGATTAGGATCGGGATCGTGTGTTCCGACGTAACATGATTCCTGTGAAGGAATCTGATTAGTGCACATACATAAACAAGGTTGCATGTAATTGGAACACATGCATGCATAGTGGGCCCCAGATATATACGATAGTTAAAATTTGGGTTAGGGCATTCATAAGTGGGATCCACACATATTAAGATCCAATCGCACACATATCCCTAAGGGGTACCCCATTAAAGTAACCAAATAAAATCTTAGATTTGAAAAATAAAATGACTTATTTTCTAAAAGAGTCAACTAGAAATAGGGGTTCAAATCATCAAAAATATAGTTTAGTCCACAAAAAATATCAGTGGTATTTCTGGTGGGCAAAACAGAGGCAAAAATCTAACTTTTCTCTTCACCGGAAATAGGCACCGAAGTATGTCCAGTGTTTCCAGTGACACCAAATCGGCTATAAATAGGCTCGGGTCTTGGCTTATTCACACAAAACCCTATTTGCTCTTATAAGAAAGTGTGAAAATGGACAAGAAGTCTTTTGTTACCCATTCCCTACCTTCCTCTTGCTATTTCACGATCGATCGGTGCCGCATTTGCATCCAAGGTATGTATTCTCTCTCTGTAACCTAGTTTTTATTATTTTCTTATTTGTGAATTTTGCATTCAGCCTTTTAACTAGGGTTTCCATTCCAAATCCTTAGGAATCATCTTGCAACGATGTCTGGATTCTGTGTATGTACCCGACGTGCTCTTATACAAGAGGAGCAAGATGTCGCTGAGCAGTTCAACCCCATTCTATTTCGCTGTTTGGCTGAAGCGAGACCGTTGAGAACTTTTCAAGCACCGTAATGTGGACCCGGGAGTCTATGTGAGGACCAATGACTTTCGTGGATTCTAACTCCATCAATAGTTTGTTGAAGTTGGGCGGTACCGTGTCTTAAAACCCAACAAATATTGCTACCCCACATTGGTCAGGCTGTTCCACTCCAACTTGCAGTGCGTGAATTGAGGTACCGAAGAGATATGGATCACCTCCTATGTGAAGGGGGTGGAGATCTCCTTTGACATGGGGTAGTTGGCCAATATTTTGATGGTTAGCAATGCCTGGCACCTAGTGTACTTCCCACCTCGGACTCTAACATATGAATTTTAGAGTCCCGATACCTTTCAAGAGATCAATGACATGCTGACTAAGGAAGCCAAGGAATGGAACCGTTCAACTTCTCCATCATTTTTGTCAAGTTTGTCCAACCCTCTACATGGGCTTGAGCTCGTTCCGACATCGGATATTGTATATACCCATGCACTTGTGCCTCACCAGATGTTTGAAGGGTAGTCGATCCAGTGGGTATTGGAATGGGTGCTGGTGGAGTAGGAGGTGTGGGTGGTGCATTGTGGGCTTCCATTGCCACTTGGATCCTATCATTGATCCTGACTATAAATTGGTTTTACCTTTCCTCAACTTCCTGCATCATGTTATTCATGATAGATGCCACATCCTGGTCTATGAGTACAGGCAGAGTCAGAGGTGCATTGTGGGGTCTACCCCGATTCCATTCAGGGGAAGTGGGAGGTGGCAGACGTGATTGAGATCGGATCGTGTGTTCCAGTGTGACATAATTCATGTGAAGGAATCCGATTAGTGCACATGCATAAACAAGGTTGCATGTAATTGGAACACATGAATGCAAAGTGGGTCCCACGCGTATATGACAGTCAAAATTAGGGTTAGCGAATGCATAAGTGGGGCCCACACATATTAAGATCCAATCACACACGTATACCAAAGGGGTACCCCATTAAAGTAACCAAATAATATCTTAGATTTGAAAAATAAAATGACTTATTTTCTAAAAGAGTCCACCGGAAATAGGGGGTCAAATCACCAAAAATTTGGTTTAGTCCATCGGAAATATCAGTGGTATTTCTGGTGGGCAAAACAGAGGCAAAAATCCAACTTTTCTCTTCACCGGAAACAGGCACCGGAAGCATGTCCAGTGTTTTCGATGGGCTATTTTCGATGGCACCAATCGGCCAACTTTGCTCATCGGTGGGCAAAACAGAGGCAAAAATCCAACTTTGCTCATCGGCGTAGTCCATTAGTCTAAAAACCTTGTCCATTCAACCAATCCATCTTGATGGATACAACGGGTCTTGCCCCACCTTGGAGAAACATGGGGACCTAAGCCATTGAAACTTCTCCATCATTTTTTTCAAGTGTGTCCAACCCTCTACATGGGCTTGAGCTCGTTCCGACATCGGATATTGCATATACCCATGCACTTGTGCCCCACCAGATGTTTGAAGGGTAGTCAATCCAGTGGGTATTGGAACGGGTACTGGTGGAGTAGGAGGTGTGGGTGGTGCATTGTGGGCTTCCATTGCCACTTGGATCCTATCATTGATCCTGACCATAAACTGGTTTTACCTTTCCTCAACTTCCTGCATCATGTTATTCATGATAGATGCCACATCCTGGTCTATGAGTACAGGCAGAGCCAGAGGTGCATTGTGGGGTCTACCCCGATTCCATTCAAGGGAAGCGGGAGGTGGCAGACGTGATTGAGATTGGGATTGTGTGTTCCAGTGTGACATGATTCCTGTGAAGGAATCCAATTAGTGCACATGCATAAACAAGGTTGCATGTAATTGGAACACATACATGCAAAGTGGGTCTCAGAGTATACGACAGTCAAAATTAGGGTTAGAGAATGCATAAGTGGGGCCCACACATATTAAGATCCAATCACACACGTATACCAAAGGGGTACCCCATTAAAGTAACCAAATAATATCTTAGATTTGAAAAATAAAATGACTTATTTTCTAAAAGAGTCCACTGGAAATAGGGGTCAAATCACAAAAATTTGGTTTAGTCCACCGGAAATATCAGTGGTATTTCTGGTGGGCAAAACAGAGGCAAAAATCAAATTTTTCTCTTCACCGGAAACAGGCACCGGAAGCATGCCCAGTGTTTTCCATGGGCTATTTTCGGTGGCACCAAATCGGCCATAAATAAGCTCGGGTCTTGGCTTATGCACACAAAACCCTATTTGCTCTTGTGAGAAAGGTGTGGAAATGGCCAAGAAGTCTTTGCTACCTATTCCCTACCTTCCTCTTGCTATTTCACGATCGATCGGCACCGCATTCTCATCCAAGGTATGTTTTCTCTCTCTGTAACCTAGTTTTTGTGATTTTCTTCTCTGTGAATTTTGCATTCAGCCATTTAACTAAGTTTTCCATTCCAAATCCTTAGGAATCATCTTGCAAAGATGTCTGGACGCCGTGTTCGTACTCGATGTGCTTGTATACATGAGGAGCAAGATGTCTGTTTCGCTCTGTGGCTGAGCGAGACTGTTGGGAACTTTTCAAGCACCACAATGTGGACTCGGAGTCTATGTGAGGATCAATGACTTCCACGGATTCTGTCTCCATCAACGGATTGATGAGGTTGGGTGGTACCGTGTCCTAAAACCCAATAGATTCTACTACCCCACACTGGTCAGGCTATTCTACTCCAAATGTAGTGCTTGAATCAGGGTACCGAAGAGATGTGGATTACCTCCTATGTGAAGGAGGTGGAGATCTCCTTTGACATGGGGCAGTTGGCCAATATTCTGATGGTTAGAAATGTTTGCGACCTAGTGTACTGCCCACCTCGGACTCTGGCATATGAATTTCAGAGTCCCTATACCTTTCAGGAGATCAATGACATGCTGACTAAAGAAGCTAAGGGATGGAACCGTTCAGTCAACTATTTTGTGACTCCAAAGGTTGTCTGCCATGCGATTCAGCTGAATGTCCTCCCCACTTGCAGACATTATAATGAGATATACACCCTTCAAGCCTAGGTGACATACTACATGTACATAGGGGTGCAGATACATCTGCCTTACCTCCTAATGTGAACCCTGGTAATTCAGTTTGAGAGGCAGGATCGGCGAGTAGGGAACCTATGCTACGTGAGGATATTGACTGACATCTTTCACTGCTTTGGGTTGGAATTGGAGGGTGAGGCACGCTTGGGTGAAGAGGTCACAGACTTCAACTAAGACTCTCTGAGGAAGATGACCATAGATCTAAGGGAGGTGACACCTATCTCAGGAGAGGGTAAACAGCCTATGGAGGTAGAGGGTGGCAGTGCCGGCGATGTTGGTACAGGAGGAGAAGCTGCTGGGATTGGTGGGGCTCCACCACCTGATCCCCAGGCTATGGGTTCTATGGTGGCTTTCACATCTCAGAGCACTAGAGGTGCCAGGCCTTATGGTCTCAACGATGTTATGGCCCATCTGGACACCAATATGTCACTGATGAGGAGTGTCCTCCCTAGAGGCACAGATGTAGGTGATGGTCTTCCATCTCGGTATTTTAGTGCCTCCTCCAGGAATACATGGTTGGAACTAGGGCCAAGGACAGGACCAGCAACAGCAGTAGCAAGAGTAGTGGCATGTTCACCACTATAGCGTTTCGGATTTCCCTTTTCATGTTTTTATTTGAGTTTGATGTTTTAGGTTTAATTGACTTTTACATTCTGTCATTTGCTTCAGTTGTTTAGTTTCCTAGATTTAGGCTAGTTAGGGTTTCTTGCTTTCCATACTTTAATTTTTATAAAAAGTGTAAGCTATGTATTCAAGCTCTTTATATAATGAAACGACTTTAACACCTATTCTTGTCCCCTAATTGTAAAAATTTCTATCATTGTTGTCTTGAGATTTTTATTAAATCCTAACTTTCCCAAATCATGGTTTGGTTGAGATTGTGAGTTAAGGCAGAGCATCACACTTTGATACTATAGCCGTCACACCCCACTCCCAGTAGACCCAGCTTACCATTAGGAATACCGGCAGTGTGAGTAAGACACGTACCTGTCTTACAAACCTACTAGGATCTCTGATAGCAGTAACTTAACATTTTTGCAATCTCACATCACAAACCAACATAAGCAGCAGAATCAGAGTATAGTAGCAGAATTATAAGTAAAATGGCGAAACATCTAATGGTAATATAATAGCAATAACCAGGTTATTCTGTTATATTCATCCCTGATATATACTTATAATCTCAAGAATATATACAATCCATAGATATATCCACCAGTTGCTCACACCATACTTCAACCTAGAAGATACTGGGTCACTAGCCATCAGCACCATGGTATTTACATCATCATCTAAAAATAGGTGTATACATGGGGTGAGCTTTCCAACTCACTCAGTGAGGGGTGGGGCCATGCACATCAAAGCAAGACAATAGTAGTAATAATTTATGATGCATGATTGTAGAAATTAAACACATAGTCCACGATGCTCGTGATGCAGTTAATTTATTTATTATCCACCTAACAATACAAACTAAGTCTGGTAATTCTACTACGACGCATTAGGAAGTATCTCGTCTCAGAAATGACATTGACTACATAGTGATATAAACCCTAGCCATGATTAGAAGCCTGTCAGTCCCCATATGCATCTATGGGTCACCCAGCAAACCCCTAATAACCCCCTCCTAGTAGTCACGGCACTGATAACACATCGGCCACACCGGACAATTTTCTGCCTCTGGCAACAATCACATCATACCGTGGGAGTGGCACTTCGAAAAGGCTCATCAAACATACCACAATGGTTTATCCAACAGCTTAACCCCTGTTAGCAAGGGTGCGTAGCATAGGGAGTGATACCTAACCACATATATACTACATGTCTTCATAATGATACAGTTAGTATGGATTGCACGATACCGGAGAGACCTCGGCCACAAAGTGTAATCCATCTCCAAATACAGTCCCAGGTACATGATACTAGAGAGACCTTGGCCATAAATTAAAACCCCAGACCATTTACCTAATCTAGCATACATATCACAGTTGAGTATGAACTATGCAACATCGACAAGACCTTGGCCATGAAGCATATTCATTTCCAAATGTAGTCCTAGGGTCCATGATACCAGTGAGACCTTGGCCATAAAGTGTAATCCACGAGTAAAACTAGCTCTAATGCACATAATCAATGTATGAATGCAATATACATATAGCAATCACGGCACCGGTACCACCTCGACCACGTCAGATTTCGTCTCACACGCACACACATCCAAACACACGGATCCTGTCATACATTTCCATACAATTCATATCGTAATCAAAAAATGACAATTACAATTAAACATATAATTCTAAGCATGTGAGCAATTTAATAAATGATAAACATTCTATAAATAAACACACCATCCCTCACCTGTTTTATAATCAGGTGTGTTCAGGTTCAGGTACGGCCACCGATCAATTAATTCAAATTTGACTTTGGGACACGTGTGTGTCACTATCCTAGACACAATGGAATCATACATCAAAACACATCAAAAACCTTGGGAGGGACCCACACAAGTCACCCCCAAAATGGACAGACACTATCTTCCAATACAAGAATGTCACCGAAAATAACCACCGGAAACAGGGCATTTCCACCAAAAATATCAGACCTGTTTCCAGTGGAGGTGATAGAGAGCATGCAAGGTTCCATGTCCACTAGAAATATGCCATCGGGAACAGACCCAGCGGATCTGGTGGGTTGTTTTCAGTGAAGGTACAAGGTAGTCCAACAATTTAGGGCTTTTCGGATCTGGCCCAATTGCTGGGATTTGCTCCATGGAGTTTATAGGGATGTCCCAAGCATCATTTTAAGCCAAGAAAATTCTAATTCCACCAAGCTATTTGGGATATACGTCGATCGAACGATCGAAACCCTAGTTGGTCTTTCGGCATTATATGTTACCAGAGCTCACTGGGCTTGGTTTGAGCTCGACAACAACACCGGGAGGGTACAAAACCCTTTCTATAACCCTAACATGGTGTGTAAACTAAGATTCCATCCATACCTAGCTTTTCTAGGTTGAAATGATGAGGGAGAGTGGCATGCAAGGTTGTACTTAGCTCCGACAGCGATTCCAACAACACGACGGCACGTACCAAGGTAGGCCTTAATCCCCTTCTCCTTCCTCTTATTCTTCTATCCTCTCCTCCTTATATCCTCTCCTACATTGGGCACAAGGAAATGAGGAAATGAATCCCCATTTCCCAACTTATAACTTAAGTTGGGCCTTAGGGCCTGTTTGGTTTGGGCCACTTTGAACCAATCGGGTTAAAATGAGTTTCAGGGCACGAGGACCCGCACATTTAGGTCCATAAGGTGTTCACATCAAGAGGAAGGTGTGGAGGATGATTTGGGATCATTCGTAACCATTTACGATGTGAGCGGCGGGAACCATGGGCATCAGAGCCTTGATAGAAGCCTATGGACCCACCGGAAATAGGCACCGGATTCATACCCAGGCTACTTCCTGGCTTGTTTCTAGTGGTTAAGATAGCTTGCTGTCCCATGGTTGGTCTGGCACAGGTGGTTGCCCTTAGACATGCCTAGGGCTTTTCGACAATTATGATGCGTTTCAGAAATCAAGTGTGGGGAGTTGGGTCCTTTACAGTCTGGGACCGGAAGGTATGAATCCTCTCCAGTTAGATAGGCAGCGATGCATAAACATGTGGGGTCATCTCTACCCCTTCGGCAATGTGTTGTCATGATCCAAAACCCAGTCTTACTTTCGATCTCCGATTTGAGTCCTTACACAACAGTTCAAATTAGACCGGATTAGGGCACGGCTGTAACATATTCTGTTCTATTCATCCATGACATATAATATAAACCCAAAAACAATACAATCCATAGTTATATCCAAAAGTATCAAAATATGATGTACAATCTCACGGTGCGGCATAAGCACAGTGGTCGCAAGCACAGTCCTGATCGTGCTCCTCCACTTTTAGCATCCATCAGTCGCTCACACTATACTCTGACCCAGAAGATACTAGGTCACCCGCCATTGGCACCATGGTACCTGCATCATCATCTAAAAAGGGGTGTTTGCATGGGATGAGCTTTCCAACTCGCTCAGTAAGGGGTGGGGTCAAGCACATCCAAGCCATGTATCCTTCGTCTCGGAACTAACATCGACTATGCAAGGACATAAATCCTAGCCGTGAATAGAAGCCTATCGATCCCCGTATGCATCCATAGGTCACCCAGTAAACCCCTGATAACCCCCTCTTGATAGTCACAGCACTGGTACATCATCAGCAATGTTGGATAGGTTCTCGTCTTTGGCTACAATCACATCATACCACGGGTGTGGCATTTCGGAAAGGCACATCAAACATACCATAATGGGTTATCCAACATCACAACCCCTATTGACGAGGGTTCGTAGCATAGGGGGTGATACCTAACCACATATATTCTACATGCCTTCATAGTGATACAATTAATATAAATTACACGATACCGATAAGACCTTGACCACAAAGTGTAACCCGAGATCATTTACCTAATCTAGCGTGTATACCACAGTTAAGTATGGACTATACCACATTGGTACCAATCATCGGCCACGAAGCGCATCTATTTCCAAATGCAGTCCCGAGGTACACATACTAGCGACCTTGGCCACAAAGTGTAACCCACGACTACAACTAACTCTAATACACATATTCAATACATGAATGCAACATATATACAGAAATCATGGCACCGGTACCACCTCAACCACACTGGATTCTGTCTCACACACACACAACCAAACACACGATGATTATGGTACCGGTACCACCTCGGCCACACCAGATCCCGTCATACATATAAATAAACAATTTGTATGAAATCCATAAAAATGTAACATATGATAATCACCATCATCATGTGAGCAATTTAATTAAGCATATTAAATCTACACATGTGAACAATTCTATAATAATTAAACAATCCAAAAATAAACACAGTCCATCCCTCACCTAGTTTACGATTAAGTGTGTTCGGGTTCAAGTATGGCCACCTATCGATCAATTCAATTCCAACTTCGGGTCATGTGTGCATCACTTTCCTAGACACAAGGGAACCGTACATCAGTATGCATCGGGAATATTAGGAGGGACTCACATAGGTCACCCCCATAGGGTACAGACACTGTTCCTAAGTGACAGTACTATCACCAGAATCACTCACCGAAAACAGGGCATTTCCACCAGAAATGTCAATCCTATTTTCATTGGAGAATTCCGAGAGCATGTAAGGTTCACATGTCCACTAGAAATATGCCACCAAAAGCAGACCCAATGGATCCGGTGGGCTGTTTCTAGTGGTGGTTCAGGGCAGTCCATTTATTTTAGGGTTTTATGGCTCGAGCCCGATCGTCGGGATTTATTCTATGGAGTTTGTAAGGGATGTTCCTAGCATCATTCTAAGCCAATAAAATTCCAATTCTACTGAGCCGTTTAGGAGATACATCAATTGAATGATCGAAATACATGTTACCGGAGGTCACCGAGCTTGGTTTGAGCTCGACAACAACATCGGGAGGGTAGAACACGCATTCTACAATCTTAACATGGTTTGCACATCAAGATTCCATCCCATACCTAGCTTTGTCTAGGTCAAAATGAAGAGTGAGAGTGGTATGGGAGGTTGTACTTACCTAGGGTAGCGATTCCAGCAATAAGGTGGCAGTCGGCACCAAGGTAGGCCTCTAACCCCTTCTCCTTCCTCTTCTTCTTCTTTCCTCTCCTCTTTCTCTCCTCTCCTACATTGGGCACAAGGGAAATGAGGAAATGGATCCTCATTTCCCAACTTATAACTTATGTGGGCCTTAGGGTCTATTTGGTTTGGACCTCTTTGGAACCAATCAGGTTAAAATGAAATTCGGGGCACGAGGACTCACACATTTAGGTCTATAAAGTGTTCACATCACGAGGAAGGTGTGGAAGATGATTTGGGGTCATCCGGAGTCATTTATGATGCGAATGGCAGAAACCAAGGGCATTAGAACCCCGATAGTAGCCTATCAACCCACCAAAAATAGGCACTGGATCCAAGCCCAAGCTACTTCTAGTGGCTTGTTTTCGGTGGTCAAGATAGCTTGCTGTCTCGACAGCTTGCTGTCCCATGGCTGGTTTCACACGAGTGGTTACCATTGGACATGCTCAAGGCTATGTGGCAATTTTGATGCATGCCAGAATTCAAGTGTGGGGAGTCGGGTCACTTACCATCTAGGATCGAAAGGTATGAATCCCCTCAAGTTAGATAAGCACATGATGCATGAACATGTGGAGTCATATCTACCCCTTTGACAATGCACAACCATCAGCTAAAACCTGGTCGTACTTTCGATCTCTGATCCGAGGCCAGTCACAATAGTTTAAATTAGACCGGATTAGGGCATGGGTGCAAAATCTCAATGCAGACTTTGACAAAGATGATATGCTTTGGGAATCGAAAGAATAGGAGGGTAGTGTGCACGGTGAAGAGGAGATAAAAGTTGAGGGTAGAGATACAACACAATAACTATGAACTGGAATAGACTTTTCTTGATTGGGGTGATTGTTTGATTAGAGGTCGATGTAAATTAAATTATTATTGTAAATAATAAATTGACAAATAATAAATAGATTTATTAATCAAGATCTTGGAAACGTACATGATATTGGTCAATATTGTGATCGAAAAAAACTGAGGTCTTGAAAGTGCTAATGGGATTACATTGTGTCTCAGGGACTGGACTGAAATCAAACCACTGTTCCAGCACCATATCTTGAGCTTCTATAGTATAAACCTGGTAAGTTGTTTCGGATCTATGAGATTGTTCGGTATTTATATTGTCCAGAGATTCAGAAATGAAGAAAACTCTCAGTTTTAAGGCTTTCCTCAGGTTGTAGTTGACTCTGATGTAGATACTGAACCTCAGTCAAAATTATCCCGATGGGAAGATCTTATATCTTGTTATGTGGAGGTATTCCTTGTCGTAAAAAATGTGATTCCAAACCCCAATACGACTGAGCCAATGAAACTTGGTGTTGTAGCTGACATCCCATTGGTATGAAATAAGTGACACCGTCATTCGAACTTAATGAGTTTTTATTGTTGGAATTTGGGATGTCGCTTTGTCTCATGATGTTGGACTTCGATGCTCAGTGGCATAGAGTGAGTTATTGACAATGATGTACTCCACATTCTGTATCGTCCATTCACGAAGTGCCTGATTTTCTGGTTTGTTGAGAAATTCCTTATAAGATGATCCTAAACCTGGATTGCATAAGATAATACTTGGGTTTCCACCCTTGATGTGACGTGGCTTAGCATATTTACAATTTGAATTCCAATGTCACTCCGCACTAATGAACTCTTTCCAACGCTTTAAGTATTGTGGATTGACGTCATCAATGACGTTAAAGTAACAGTCATCAGTGTGGTTCTTTAAATCCACGTGACCAGCATAATAATTGTGGAGACCCAGGCTTCTTACCTAGCAAGTTTTACCACATCCAAATGGTCCTTCTAGAATCAACCCAATGGGTCTGTGTGGTCTATAGGCTTCATCTCTAATGTTATCTGAAGCCTATTGTTGTAGGTCCATCGGAACGTTATTTGATGGCAGAAAAGGATTTTGGTATGGTGGTTCTGGTTCCATTAAAATATTATGAAGATTCATAGAAAATCGATCGTAATTAAGAATAAAAGAAAATGGATCCCCTTCTCTAATAACCCTTAATGCATCATTTACTGAACCGGTGGCTAACACAGCGACAGCCATGCCTTTCTTTAAACAGATGTCTTATAACATTTGAACTGACCTTGATTTATAAATTTGGAGTATTCTAAGATGTAAACTTTGACTGCCGATTCATTTCTAGCTCCACGAACATTCGAATGGAAATGTGTTTACCTGTTTCTAAATACCAAGTCAAAGAAATGCTGATTAGTTGTTTAGAACTTGTAAGGGAATTGAAGTAGATAGTGGAGATGAGGTTCCCCATCTTCATGTACTTCGGCGGCAACTCTAATGAAAAATAGTGGTCTTTAATTGATCAGAGCTTGAGTCGAGACAAAGCCTCCTCCTTTGGAAGTGGACATTTAGGATAAGTAAGAAAAACATTTTCACACATAAACGGAACGAAGAAGAACGCGGCATATGGAATATTTTTACTAACACTAGCTAAAATTATCTCCCACCCCGGTGTCACTGGCGTGAGTTATATAGGGGGTATTTGTGGTACCCCCGGAACGCCCTTATAATATTACTAAGGGCACTACTAGGCCACGTGGACGGCCAGGATCGAAGATCCTAGACAGGCACAACAGTTAGGATTTGTCGTAATGGCTTTTCTCCGTAAAACCCATCGCAAAAGTGAATAGTGGTGGACCAATGACCAAGATACCCATATTGTGAGTGGTATAATTTCAGGAATGCCATTGGCCTAAGTTGTGAAGACCCCACCATCTCTTGGCTTCATCTCTATGTTACCTAAAGCACATTGTGGTTGACATTGACGTGACATATTGTACTGCAGTGGACAGATGGTCTTAGATCATTGGCTGGTTGTAAAGGGTTGCACCGATGACCTGTTTGAACACAATTGGTTGGTTTTGAACGTGGTATTGGACATTTGGTCGCAGGTGATTGTTTGATGTTGTTATAAAAATAGATGTAACTCGTTTAACATATCACTAAGTTTCAGATCAGGTGTTTTGGTATTGTTGGTCATATTGTTCCTCTGTAACTGTCTGATTTAATTGATCATCATCAATTATGTATGGAGTGAAGACGAAGCAGATCATCGCAGTAATATCTTCATCAATGATAATATTTATCATAAAGGATTTTACACCACAAAGCCGGAGATAATGGTGAATAGAACTTAGATAATGAGTAAAATATGCCTTGAATACGTTATATAAATTCGGGAATGCCATTGGCTTGAGTTGGTAAATATAAAATGATAGTGTGGAGTCACGCACCTTTATGCATCATGGACGATAAGGACTCTCTTATTTTGTTGCGGTTATTGAGTCGAAATGGTTTTAGGGTTATTCTCCAAGAATTAACATCTTGGTACAGTCACGACACGGAGTTCTTGATCATTTGGATCAATGGGCTGCAGGTAGAAGAAAAGAACATTTTTCGAGCACTCATCTCTATACCAGATGTTGAAGTCCTATAAAATCTCAGTGCAGACTTTGGCAAGGATGACACGTTTGGGGAACCAAAAGAACATGAGGGTAGTGCGCATGGTGAAGAGGAGACGAAAGTTGAGGGAAGAGAAACAACACAATAACTACGAAGTAGACCAGACTTTTTTTTGTTGGGGTGATTGTTTGATTAGAGATCGATATAAATCAAATTATTATTGTAAACAATAAATTGACAAATAATTAATAGCTATATTAATCAAGATCTTGGAAACGTGCATGATATTTGTATATATTGTGATCGGAAAAAAACTTAGGTCTTGAACGCTAATAGGATTACATTGTGTCTCAGGGACTGGACTAAAATCATACCACAATTCTTGCACCATCTCTTGAGATTCTACAGTATAAACCTGGTAAGTTGTTTCTGATCTCTGAGACCATTCGGTATTGATATTGTCTAGAGATTTGCAGAAACGAAGAAAGCTCTTAGTTTTAAGGCTATTGTCAGGTTGTAGTTGGCTCTGATGTTGATCCTAAACCTCGGTCTATATTACCCCGGTGGGGAGATCTTGTATCCCATTACGTGGAGGTATTCCTTATTGATAAAAATGTGATTCCAAACCCCGGTATGACTGAGCCAATGGAACTTGGTGTTGTAACTGACATCCATTGGTATGAAATAAGTGACACCAACATTTGAACTTAATGAGTTTCTGTCATTGGCATTCGGGATGTGACTTTGATGCTCGGTGGCATAGAGTGAGCTTTTGACGGTGATGAACTCCGCATTCTGTATCATCCATTCACGAAGTGCCTCATTTTCTGGTTTGTTGTGAAATTCCTTATAAGATGATCCTGGACCTGGATTGCATAAGACAATACTTAGGATTCGACCCTTGATGTGACGTGGCTTGGCCTATTTACAATTTGAATTCCAATTTCGTTGCGCGCCGATAAACTCTTTCCAGTCCTTTAAGTACTGTGGACTGACATCATCAATGACATTAAAGTAACAATCATCATTGTGGTTCTTTAAATCCATGTGACCAGCATAATAATTATGGGGACCTGCTTCATGACCAGCAAGTTTTACCACATCTAGATGGTCCTTCTAGAATCAGGCTGATGGGACTGTGTGGTTTATGGGCTTCATCTCTAGTGTTATCTGAAGCCCATTGTTGTAGGTCCGCTGAAACGTTATTTGATGGCAAAAAGGATTTTGGCATGGTGGTTCTGGTTCCTTGAAAATATTACGAAGATTTACAGAAAATCGATTGTAATTAAGAATAAAAGAAAATGGATCACCTTCTCTCATAACCCTTAATGCATCATTTAGTGAACTTGTGGCTAGCACAACGACAGCAATGTCTTTCTTTGAAATAGATGTCTTACAACATTTGAACTAACGTTGATCTATGAATTTGGAGTATTTCGAGATGTAATCTTTGACTGCTAATTCATTTCCAGCTCCCTGAACATTTAGATGGATATGTGTTGACCTGGTTCTGGATACCAAGTCGAAGAAACGTGGATTTGTTGTTTGGAACTTGTAAGGGAATTGAAGTAGATAGTGGAGATGAGGTTCCCCATCTTTGTTTACTTATGCGGCAACTCTGATGAAAAACGGTGGTCTTTAATTGAACAGAGCTTGAATCCGTGACAAAGCCTCCTCCTTTTGAAGTAGATATTTAGGATATGTAAGAAAAACATTGTCGCACATAAACGGAACGAAGAAGAACGCGGCATATGGAATATTTTTACTAACACCAGCTCAAAGTATCTCCCACCCTGGTGTCACTGGCGTGAGTTATATAGAGGGTAGTTGTGGTACCCCAGGAGCACCTTTATAATATTACTAAGGGTGCTCCCGTGCCATGTGGATGGCCAGGATCAAAGATCCTAGACTGGCACAGCGGTTAGGATTTGTCGTAATGGCTTTTCTCCTAAAACCCGCCACAAAGGTGAACATTGGCGGACCAAAGACCAAAATACCCATGTGTGAGTGGCATAATTTTGGGAATGCCATTGGCGTGAGTTGTGAAGACCCCACCATCTCTTGGCTTCATCTCTGATGTTACCTAAAGCACATTGTGGTTTTCATTGACGTGACATATTGTACTGCAGCGAATAAATGGTCATAGATCATTGGTTAGTTGTAAAGGGTTGCACCGATGACCTGTTTGAACACGATTGGTGGGTTTTGAACTTGGTATTGGACATTTTGTTGCAGGTGATTGTTTGTTGTTGTTATAAAAATAGATGTAACTTGTTTAACATATTAAGTTTCAGATCAGGTGTATTCATATTGTTAGTTATATTATTTCTTTGTAAGCATCCGATTTAATTGATCTTCATCAATTATGTATGGAGTGAAGACGAAGCAGATCATCCCAGTGATATCTTCATCAATGATAATATTTGTTGTAAAGGCTTTTGGACTGCAAAATCAGAGACAAAGGTGAATAGAACTTAGATAATGAGTAAAATATGCCTCGAGTGAGTTGTATAAATTTAGAAATGCCATTGGATCGAGTTGGTAAATATAAAATGGTAGTGTAGAGTCACACACCTTTGTGCCTCATGGACGATAAGGAATCTCTTATTTTTTGCGCTTATTGAGTCGTAATGGTTTTTAGGTTATTCTCTGAGAATTAATGTCTTGGTACTCTCACGACCCGGAGTTCTTGATCATTTGGATCAATGGGCCGCAGGCAGAAGAAAAGAACATTTTCTGAGCACTAATCTCTTTTCCCAGTGTTGAAGTCCCATAAAATCTCAGTGCAGATTCGGCGAGGATGACACATTTTGGGAACCAAAAGAACAAGAGGGTAGTATGCGCGGTGAAGAGGAGATGAAAGTTGAGGGTAGAGAAAAAAATACATTAACTACGAACTAGACGAGACTTTTCTTGATTAGGGTGATTGTTTGATTAGAGGTTGATGTAAATTAAATTATTATTGTAAACAAAAAATGGACAAATGATAAATAGCTTTATTAATTAAGATCTTGGAAACGTACATGATATTGGTCTATATAGTGATCAAAAAAAAACTTGGGTTTTAAAAGCGCTAGTGGGATTACATTGTGTCTCAGGGACTGGATTGAAATCAGACCACAATCCCCGCACCATCTCTTGAGCTTCTGCAGTATAAACCTAGTAAGTTGTTTCAGATCTCTAAGACCATTCGGTATTAATATTGTCCAGAGATTCGCAGAAACGAAGAAAGCTCTCAGTTTCAAGGCTTTCCTCAGGTTGTAGTTGGCTCTGATGTAGATCCTCAACCTCAGTCCGTATTGTCCCGGTGGGAAGATCTCATATCCCATTATGTGGAGGTATTCCTTATCGTAAAAATGTGATTCCAAACCCCGGTATGACTGAGCCAATGGAACTTGGTGTTGTAACTGACATCCATTGGTATGAAATAAGTGATACCAGCATTTGAACTTAATGAGTTTTCATCTTTGGCATTTGGGACATCACTTTGCCTGACGATATTGGACTTTGATGCTCGGTGGCATAATGTGAGCTATTGATGGTGATGAACTCCGCATTCTATATCGTCCATTCACGAAAGGCCTAATTTTCTTGTTTGTTGAGAAATTCGTTATAAGATGATCCTGGACCTGGATTGAATAACACGATACTTGGGATTCCACTCTTGATGTGATGTGGCTTGGCATATTTATAATTTGAATTCCAATCTCGCTGCGCGCCAATGAACTCTTTCCAGTGCTTTAAGTACTGCGGATTGACGTCATCAATGACGTTAAGAGTAACAATTATCATTGTGGTTCTTTAAATCCATGTGACCCGCATAATAATTGTAGGGACCCAGGCTTCTTGCACAGCAAGTTTTACCACATCTAGATGGTCCTTCTAGAATCAAGCTAATGGGTCTGTGTGGTCTATGGGCTTCATCTCTGGTGTTATCTGAAGCCCATTATTATAGGTCTGCCGGAACGTTATTTGATGGCGGAAAAGGATTTTAGTATGGTGGTTCTAGTTCCATGAAAATATTGCAGAGATTTTCAAAAAATCGATCATAATTAAGAATAAAAGAAAATGGATCACCTTTGCTAATAACCCTTAATGCATCATTTACTGAACAGACGTCTTACAACATTTGAATTGACCTTGATCTATGAAGTTAGAGTATTTCGAGATATAATCTTTGACCGCCGATTCATTCTAACTACCTGAACATTTGAATGGAAATGTGTTGACCTAGTTTTGGATACCAAGTCGAAGAAACACTGATTTGTTGTTTGAACTTGTAAGGGAATTGAAGTAGACAGTGGAGATGAGGTTCCCCATCTTCATGTACTTCAGCGCAAATCTAATGAAAAATAGTGGTCTTTAATTGATCAGAGCTTGAATCAGAGATAAAGCCTCCTCCTTTGGAAGTGGACATTTAGGATAAGTAAGAAAAACATTGTCGCACATAAACGGAACGAAGAAGAACGCGGCATATGGAATATTTTTACAAACACCAGCTAAAAGTATCTCCCACCCCGGTGTCACTGGCGTGAGTTATATAGGGGGTATTTGTGGTACCCCTGGAGCACCCTTTATAATGTTACTAAGGGCGCTCCCGTGCCACATGGACGGCCAGGATCGAAAATCCTAGATGGACACAACAGTTAGGATTTGTCTTAACGGCTTTTTCTCGCAAAACCCGGTGCAAAGGTGAACAGTGGTGGACCAATGACCAAAATACCCATGGTGTGAGTGGCATAATTTTGGGAATGCCTTTAGCATGAGTTGTGAAGACCCCACCATCTCTTGGCTTCATCTCTGATGTTACCTAAAGCACATTATGGTTGTCATTGACGTGACATATTGTACTACAGTGGACAAATGGTCATAGATCATTGGCTAGTTGTAAAGGGTTACACCGATGACCTATTTGACCACGATTGGTTGGTTTTGAATGTGGTATTGGACATTTGGTCACAGGTGATTGTTTGTTGTTGTTATAAAAATAGATGTAACTCGTTTAATATATCACTAAGTTTCAAATCAGGTGTATTGGTATTGTTGGTCATATTGTTTCTCCGTAACTGTCCGATTTAATTGATCTTCATCAATTATGTACAAGTGAAGAGGAAGCAGATAAGCCTTAGGATATCTTGTATAACAATCCTCTTGAAGAATAAACTGGGTGGCATATCTCCTTAGAAATTTCTTTTCTCTGTCAGTTGCTTCAACTGGGTATTTCCTTTCTTAATGAAATCCACTATGTGAACGAAACAAGACCGACCATTAGAAATGAAAGAGTTCACCAAATTCTGATAAATGGGCCTACTCCTTTGTTCTACCAAGAATGGTAAGACCCTAGCCATAGTGTTGCACTCTACCATGGAGGCCAAGGTTGCAAGGGCATCAACAAACCTATTGTTATCTCTCTGGAAGTATTCGAATGAGATCTTCTCAAAGTGTTCAACCACCTCATCCAGATGTTCTTGATATTGCTTCAACTTTTCATTTATAGTTTTCACTTTCCCTATGTCTGACAAATGAGGATGGATGAATCGCCATAAACCTTGGTCCTCTTCACTCCAATAGTCAAAGTAGTTTCGAGCCCCAAAGCACAAGCTTCATAGTCAGCAATATTGTTGGTACAGGGGAAATCGAGGTGGAATGATGAAGGCAAACAAAGGCCATCAGGAGTGACAAGCAATATTCTCGCACCACACCCCTTTTGATTGGCTACTCCATCAAAGAATATTGCTATTCATTAGCTATGTCTTCTTCCTCTATTGCTGCGATTCCTTCATCTAGAAAGGCATCACCTAAGGATCTTCCATCTTCTATGGGGTGGGTAGCCAAATGATTGGCTATGGCCTGCCCCTTGATAGATTTCTGAGTAACATAAGTGATGTCAAATTCTGATAGCAAAAGCAACCAACGGACCATCCTTCCTGTTAGGGCTGGTTTCACAAAGAGGTATTTGATGGGATCCATCCTTGAGATCAAGTGCACTAGATAGGAAACCATATAGTATCACAACCTTTTCATTGCCTAAATTAACACAGCACAAGTTCTTTCCAAAGATGTGTACCATGTCTCATATTCCAAGAACTTCTTACTAAGGTAGTATATGGCATGCTCTGCCCCTTCTCATCTCTTTCTATGCTAGCAAAGAGCCCATGGAATATTCCCTCACGGATAAGTATAAGAGAAGTGGTTCACCTTCCACCGATGGTATTAATACTGGTGGGTTCATGAGGTATTCCTTAATCTTGTCAAAAGCTTGTTAGCATTGGTCATTCCATTCCGTGGTCTGATCCTTCTTCAGTAGCTTGAAAATTGGTTCACAGATGGTAGTCAATTGAGCTATGAATCTGCTGATATACTGGATGTGACCTAAAAATCCTCTTATTTGCTTCTCAGTCCGAGGTGTGGGCATTTCTTGAATTGCCTTGATCTTGATAAGATCAACTTCAATGCCTCTTTCACTCACCAAAAAACCTAACAGCTTTCCTGTTGTTGCCCCGAATACACACTTCTGAGGATTCAACTTTAGCTGATACCTCTTGATTCTTTTAAAGAATCGCCTTAGCGTGGAATATGCCCCTGCCGATCTTTTGACTTTACTATCATGTCATCCATATAGACTTCCACATCTTTGCTCATCGTTTCATGCAATATGACCATAGCTGCTCTTTGATAAGTTGCCTCGACATTCTTCAGTCCAAAAGGCATCACCTTGTAACAATAGGTTCCCCATAGAGTGGTGAAGGTTGTCTTCTCATAATCTTCTGGGTGCATACTTATTTGGTTTTATCCCAAGAATCCATCCATAAATAATAACAAAGCATGCCCTGCCGTGTTATCCATCAATACATCAATGTGAGGTAATGGAAAGTTATCTTTAGGGTTCACTTTGTTAAGATCTAGGAATTCCATACACATTCGTACCTTGTCATCTTTCTTTGGTACTGGTACTATGTTGGCCAACCATTGGGGGTATTTCACCACTTGTAGAAACCCTGCATTCCACTGCTTCACAACCTCTTCTCTGATCTTTTCACTCCATTCTGGACATATTATTTAGAGCTTTAGTTTTACTGGTTTTGCCCTAGGGTAGGTCAACAATCGATCCTGCATGATGTTAGGGTCGATACTAGGCATATCCTCATAACACCAGGCAAAGACCTCGGTGAATCCATTCAAGAGAATAATCATCTATTCCGCTTCTTCGTCATCAAGGGTAATGCCGATTTTTACCTCTCGAAGGCATTGATCAGTTCCTAGGTTAATAACTCGGGTAGCCTCACGGGGGTTGGGCTTTCTTTGGTTTGCATTGTTTTGTTGGTTCTTGATATTTATTAAGATCATCATCAGAAAAGGAGCAAGTCATACTCAAAATCAGAAATTTCATTCATGAAAGGAGTAACAGACTCGACATACAAGGACACTGGACTCGCCTCGAGAGGGAAGGTTTACATGAAATCATAAACAATAGACTTAACAATAGACTTGATAACTGGCTTGATGCTTTTGTCGGGGGTATTTAGGCTGGTTAACTCAATAGCATCAGGAAACTTGAAGTTTTCTCCAATGCTTGTCTAGTTCAGGGGCAATTCAGTGGCTTGATGGATGAGAAGGTGTGGCAAAGGGCCTTCTTCTTCTTCGGAAAAAGTTGCTGTTATTTCTTCAACGGCGCAGCGGTTCTTCTGGATAGGTGCTTGCTTCTTCAGCTAGTCAACCTCGTGCTCTTGAAAACTGAACTTTTTGAGGGGTCAGGATTGGTGGAGACTGCTCAATCCTCTTCTATAAAGTCCATCTTTTCTAGCCTATTGAGGGATGCCATCCCAGTGCCTAGGTCACATCTTTGACCAGCTTCACGGACCTTCCCGTTGCAGTTGATTGGGGCACAGTACATTCAAACCATTATTCTTTGTGCTCTCCTTTGCTTTGCATATGCACTTCTTCCTTTGAAAGGATGAGGCTTGAGCTCATAAAGCTCTCAGGCTCTGGGTTCTTATAGGAGGGAGCAAATGTAGCTTTTCAAATCAATAGGAAACAGTGACTCCAGGTGAGCCTTATCTTCTTTTCCCATTCTCTTTTTAGGAGGACTTGAGGACTTGACAATTCCTTGGAATAGATCAATGTCGTGGGGTTACCAGAGGAGAACCCATCATCAATTAGTGAAATTTTTGCTATCCCAGTGATGCAACTGTCTTGATCACTTTCTTTGACTAGCATTTTCTATTGTTCCACTTCATGAGTCACCCAGTCGAACTTGTCTTGAAAAAATACTTTAAATCCTAGTTGCCTCTTTGTGGCGGCTTCATCAAACCATGGCTCCACATTACCGTAGAAAGGGAAATCCTCTCCTTCTTTTACAAAATACCCATTGAAAGTAGGGTAGTAAGAGATGGAGAACTTTCTAATCATCCTTAGCACTTTCTACCCCTTGGTGGTCGGAGGAGTGTACCCGAGACCATTCTTTCCTTTGTTCACTACCAAACTATGCTGCTTTGGAACTCCTTGATGGTATTTCCCTAGTCCCATGCCAAAAAATATTGCATATTCTTCATCATCTAATTTACTGGCAGACTCCAGATGGCTTCATAGTTAGCTGGGATTTCCTCCTTTGGAACTTCTTTGGCAATGGTTGCACAAGTTGTATCTAATTCAAAACCACTTAGTTGAACTTCCTAGTCTTGTTCTTCTTCATTTTCAATATTGGCTAAGGTGTTAACCACCTCGGGTTCTCTGGCTACCGTGATCACCTTTCCTTCATGAATGAACTTCATTTTTTGATGGAGACTAAAGAACACTGCCTTTGCATGATACAACCAAGGCCTTCCCAAGAGCATGTTAAAAGCTACCGATATATCAATGACTTAGAAATCAATATCAAACTTCACTAGGCCAATCTTTACGATAAGGGTCAGGATGCCAAGGATCTTCCTCTTGGTATTGTCATACACAGGTATGGTTTCAGTAGTTGGCCTCAATTCTTCCAGGTTGATGCCAATACTCTTCGCCGTTCTCAAAGGTAGCACATTTAAAGCGAACCTATTATCAACAAGAACCTAGGGAACCACCTTGTCAAGGCATTCTACCGTGATGTGGAGAGCTCAATTTTGCTAGACACCTTTGGGGAGCTTCGAATTTAAGAACATTAAGCATTGTACCGCATAGGTTATCCCTACTATATATGCGAGATGTGCCATATTAATCTCGATTGGCACTTGTACATTAGTGAGAGACTTTAAAATTGCTTCACGGTGTGTGGGGGAGGCCATCAATTGTCTCCAAATTGAGATATTAACCTCAGACTTCTTGAGTTGAGCTAGGATCAGATTCTCAAGCTCCTTCAAGCTGCTGGTTCCAGCCTCACTGGTCCCTGACTATTCCACTGCTAGAGCCTTGCCCTTGTAATCTTTTCCACTTCTAGTTTCCATCACATTGACAGGTTTCTTCACAATAATCTCTGTGGGATAACAATCTTCATCATCACTATTTGTTATGGTGATTATCCCTACCATGGGGTCATCCTCTTCTTTGATTCTACTTCCTAGCTTGGGGTGCAAAGTCGAAGTCCTCCATAAATACCACAGCCCTAGCTTGTAACTTTTTTACTGTATTGAAAAGTTGTTGGAATGCAGCGTCTACTGCCTCTACGAATGTGTCATCTGGCCCTATTTCCTCCAGATCTTTCAACTGCTCACAGTAGTAATTATCACTGATAGTTACTTCACCTAGCATGTTGTCAATTTCTTTCACTCTTTCTTGCATCCTCAATGTGTTTGAGTACACTTCACACAGCTTTTCTTCCATCTCTAATGCGAATTCTGGTTCATCTAGATAAAATCATATCGGCTCTTTAGATTCTTCATCACTTTCTGAATCTGATGTAGAATAATCTCCTCCCATATAGAGGGAAGGTTAAATGCCACCTGTTGGATCAGCTATTAGGTCATCACCATCGATAGCATAGACTAAGAAATATGTCTGGTAGTCTGGTGAGTAATATTCTGACTCATCATCATTATCATTGTACCAAGGCCCTTGGTAGTCATCCCAGTTTGGATACTCATCATCCTTTTAAGAATCAAAGTCATATCCATCCTTCTCATCTTCATGCTCATCCTCATCGTCGTCATCATCATCCTCTTCTTCACTGATTTCCCCCTCACTTGGTTCTCCATTAGATTCCTCTTGACCATCAAATTCTCCTGCATCCAAATGCTCATAGTATTCAAAGCATATAGATTGGAAGATTTCCCCATGTTTAGACTTGACTCACTGGCTTGAAGTTGGATCAAACCTGATTCATCATCTTCTGTGTCACTCCCTGTGTGGATTAGGGAGGTGTGCTCTTTGATCTGTTCCCCTATGGTCAATGCAGTTATTGCTCTGAAAAGATCATCTGTAATCTCTTCGATTACCTCTAGATTGTCCTCTAAAGATATAGTGGACTGAATTAGAGAAGTGGGATCACTCTCCCGGTCTTTCCCTAATGCATTCACTGACCCTATTGATAAAGATATCTTTCGGGAGTCTGGCAACGTAAGCATATCCTTCCAATCGTACCCGTCTATCCATCCTTCTTTTGGGTTATATACCAAGCCTTGAGAATGGGATTGGTATGAGGGTGATGAAGGATATGAAGCAGGATGGTATGAAGATGATGTAATGTGAGAGGTAGGATATAAAGATTGGGGGTGATAAGATGAGGAAATTCTTTCTTCTTGATGGTAGGGGAAGATTGATGATATGGCAGAGGCTGATAATATGGTGAAGGTGGGAGGTATGGTGGAGGTTGGTAATATGGTATGGTGGATTCTTCTATTAATAAGGAAGGGTGAATAGCGGGTGTCTGATCTTTTGATTCTTCTTCTGATGATTCTCTTCTTTTGGGGATCCTCATGGCTCTGGCCCTTTGATTCATGATTTTCCTATAAGCGCGGGCATTTATGTGATTCTTCTGAGCACTGGGTACAATGAGTTGAGTGGGATCACTCTCTGTGGCTTCTTCATCTAGATTGTTCACATGATCGGGTAGTGGATTGGTATTGACATTGGGATGTTGCTTCACTTGACCTCAATGGTTCTGTTGTCTACTAAGTCCTGAATTGCATGTTGCCAAGCATCTTTCAGTGTTGTGCCCCTTATGAGTGTGGTAAGCACAATATTCATGATCCCTATACCAAGCTGGAGCAGGGTTGCTGATCACTCTTGGAGTCACTGTCCCTAGCAATCCTTATTTCTTTAACTTCTCATATACTGCTCTCACGGGCATTCCCAAATCAAAAAACTACCTTCTTGGATGAGGAGCCTTCTGAGAGAGTGCATCTGCTTGTATTACAAATGGCTATGAAGAAGTGGCTGGTGGGATTGACTATTGAACTACACTCACCACATTAGTTTCTAGACCCTTTCCACGTCTAACTTGGGTGTTCTTCCCTGCATCTTGGGAGGATCCCTGGTACTGAGCTTCCCTTAGGATTCTACTTTTCACAGGTGTGCTGGTGGCTATTATGGCATTAAAAGTTTATAATTGTTGATAGTAGAGGACATCATAATAAGGCTTTGATAAGTTCTCTATCAACATCTCCACTTGCTCTGCTTCTGAAGGCTGATCTACCATCTTGGTTGCCTCATCCCTAAACCTCATCAAGAAGGAGGTGAATCCTTCTCTAGGATGCTATCTTAATGTCTCAAGCTCCCGATGTTTCACATCCACCTCGGTATTGTATGAGTACTGCTTGGTGAAGGCTTTCACCACTGTTGTCCAATTCTGAGTTTGGGATGACTCTAACTGGGTGAGCCACCTTAATGCTGGCCCTGATAGGGTTAACATAAAGGCTTACCCCATCTGGTTATCTGCAAGTTTCCTTGACTTGGCAATGCTGAGGAAGACTTTGAGATGAGCTTTGGGGTCTCCTGACCCTTCAAACCTGTCGGTCTGCCACTTGAATTTCTCGAGAATCCTTACCCCAGAAAAGAAACTCATTTCATCTGAAACCACTATTTGGCTTTCCAAACTCTTCCCTGCTCGGAATATATTTTCCAGCTTTTCCAATTGCTCCCTAACTCTCCTTTCTCTCTCCGTTTCTGGAGGTTCCATTCAAGCATGCACCATAAATTCCTCTTTCTCATCTTCAATCACTACCCTGGGAGTAGGGACCTGGGAATAGGTTCCCCGTTGACCATTTGGACGAGTAGGTGAAGCTCCTCTCTAACCGGTTGTCCTGACTTGCTCAGTCCTGGGATCAGATCTGGGAGGGTTCTAAAATGTATTCAATATCTGAGCTATCCCTCTCTTGACTTCAACCATTTCCGTCTACAAGGTCTCCACGGGATGGACCCATACCTGTTCGGGTGATTCAGAGTTGGGTGGATCCATACTAACTAGATTGTACTCACTTGGTGATGGGCAAGCTCGAGGAGACGATGGAGGTGATACTGGACTTAAGTGAGTCAACTGATTACCCTGACGTGTCCAAAGGGACCCCAAAGAATACTTAAGGTGTGGAATTGTTCCTGAACCAAAAGTAGCTTATTTTAGGCTTCTTAAATTCCCAACCCCTTGTTCACACATTCACTAGATTAACAACCAATGATCCATCCAAAGTTAGTCTGCTTAATGATAGCTAGTGGATAGAGGTTGATGCCCCTAGTCCACTCAATGTCATAAGCAGGAGATTTATACAAATGGCTTGTCAAGAATATTCCCATAAGACATTCCCTATAATAAAGTCATGCTTTCCTTGCTCTTTTTCCCACTAGGTGTCCTTCCCCCCGATTTTCTCCAGACTTCTCGAGACTTTCCGTGAATCTGATGGGATTGCCCCTGAGTCACGTATTTGGACATTTTTCCTAAGGAGAAAGGACACATTTTATTCGAAACCCACTTAGGAAATCAATTCTTTATGATGGGAATATAATGTAGAAAAATTCCTTGTCAAGACTGCAAACAAGTTCTACAGTTAGCTAGTGGTGGTCCTAGCTTCTTCATCTATTTTCTATATGATGCGAGTATGCGGTGGATGCAATAGGACCGACAAATCTTCCTTGACATGATCTATATACGCAAGGTACATGATCCTTTTTATATACCCGTAGGTACGAGATTAAGGGGGTGACTTCCTTTCCCATTACTAGTGACTACACACAAGGTTAAGCAACTGGCCAAGGGGTGGCGGAACCGTGAGTGATTGTGTGCAAAAGTGTAAGGTGGGAATACCATTATCCGATCTTAGAATGTCATAAAGTGTAGGGACCTCCCCGAGGGTGCTGACACAATTATGAACATCCTCACCATTTAATAATACCCCATACCCTTAGAAGCGGGTATCATTTGCTCTCAGAGTACTCTCCATGACATGTGCTAACCTCCCCGAGGGTGCGGGCATGACAGGGAGTCCTCACCAAATGATTTCACTTTGAGCACGATGCATGATGCAGTTAGCAAATATAATTACAAACATGGGGTTAGCCAAACATGTTTTCAAACAAATGTGGTGGTGAAAAATGTTCTTGCATTTAATGGTAGCATTTAGTGTCGGAAGCTTGACATTTAATCCCCAGTGGAGTCAACACTATGAGGGTAGGAGCCGAAGATCGATAACTTCACGAGTCACCATTCCATCCTCTCTCCTCTCTCTTCTCTTTTCATGAGGGAAGGCGATGTCGTGAGTACTTTGCTTGCAGGCCCCGCACCGCTATATTGCCGCTCAAAGATACGTGGAGGCCTATTTCATAAGAGTGTAGAGTTCATCATTCTAGACGAGGTGTTTGATGATGGTCCAATATGGGGATCAGGATCATGCAAAAGGGCTTGGAATTGTCACCTAAGATTATAGGCCTAGGACCCGGGGATGGGCCCAATTTCAGAGAAAAGGGCCTAAAAGTTGGTCTGGTCCAGAGATTTAGGGTAAGTGTCAAGTTACAGAACTAGGAAGGTGTTAGGCACCCAATCTGCCCGGTTCAACCGGTCTTCCTACTAGATGCTTAAGAATGAATATTTTCCACAATTATTCCTATTCCACATGCATAGCTATGTTATCACACATATATACATTGACTAAATTTAAATGACTATGTACACTAAAACAAAGTCTATATAAAGTCTACATAATGACAATTCGGTTGAGAAACTATACTTGGACTTAACCCCTGTTTCGGGTCAAGAGGGGTGGGCCCCTGATTAGTATCGGTTTGGATTGTCTTTCAAATTCTCTTAGATCAGGGGAAGATGGTCTTGACCTCCAAATTTCTTTCTCGAGAGATTTTAATTATGATGATATTCGGCAGAGTTTCAGCTAGGAACAGTTAATTTTGGATTTAGATTTGGACAAAGCTTCAGTAGGGAAGGTCACTTTTGGATTTAGATTGGGACAGAGCTTCGGTTAGGGAAGGCTATTTCCAGGCTTCGAATGAGGTGGCACTGATAGAGCTTCTACTGAGGATAGGCTATGGGAGGGCTAGGCTAAGGTGGCACTCTGGCAGAGCTTTCGCTGGGGATAGCCTAGGGGAGGGCTAGGATTAGATGGCACTTCGACAGAGCTTCAATTGGGGATAGGATATGGGAGGGATAGGCTAAGGTAGAACTTCGACTTAGCTTCCGCTGGGAATGGCTATTTCTGAAAAGATTCCAAGAGCATTCAGACAGAGCTTCCATTGGGAATGGCTATTTCTGAAAAGATTCCAAGGGCTCTTAGACAGAACTTCAGCTGGGAATGGCTATTTTTGAAAAAATGGATTGACCTACAAACTTTGATTGAAGATCTTCAAGATCCCAAATAACACTTCGAAGATCCGAATAAAATTTTGGATCTTGACGAAGATCGCTCCGAAGACTCGAAGAACCTCAAAGGGGGGGGGATTTCTACATTCGGTAAAGATCAAGAACACTCAAAAACATGCTATTTTTGGAAAAAATGGATTGAACTATAAACTTGGATTGAAGATCTTCAAGATCCCAAAAATAGTTTGAAGATCTGAACAAAATTTTGGATCTTGATAAAGATTGCTCCGAAGACTCAAAGAAACTCAAAAGGGGGGGAAGGAGGAGAGAGGGCAAAGCTTCACTTTTTAAATGGGGTTGTGATTTTCTAGTCTATTTTTTCTAAATGAGGGGGTATTTATGGTATTTCTGAGCTAAAGGGGAGGAGAGAGAATTCCTTTAACCACTGGACAAAAGGGGGCTTTTGGACTAAAGTGGGTGGAGAGGGTTTTTTAACCAATGGACAAAAGGGGATTTTTGGAAAAATGGGAGGCGAAAGAAATTTTAGCCAATGGTTAAAAAGTTGGTTTTTGGACAAACAGGAGGAGAGAGAAATTTTAGCCAATGGGTAAAAAGTAGGTTTTTGGACAAACGGGAGGAGAGAAATTTTAGCCAATGGGGGTAAAAAGTGGGTTTTTGAACTAATAGGAGGTTGCGGTGTAGGATATGCCAGCGGAGTAGTGCATATGCAAAAGTGGGTGAAGAGAAAATTTCTTCACCTATCGAGCCAGTGGAACGTAAATCCTAGCCTTCGATGGTGGCACACAAGGTTGGGTGGAAAATGCATGGGGCATGATCGGCACGGATGCACAAATGGGTAGGCAATGTGCATGGGCTGGGTAGGCATAGTGCATGGGTGGGCAGCAGTTGTTCAAAGGCTGCAGCAGGTAGGGGTGTGGGCTGCAGCCAGCAGGGGCACTTGCAGAGTCATGTGGGGGCACGGGCTGGGTTGTGTGGAGCGAGGGTTGGGTCGTGAGGGGGCATGTGCAGGGCTGCTGGTTGGCAGGCCAATGCACGCAGCATATGCAAGGATTAAAGTATTGGTATCGGTTGTCGTATCAGTCGACCAAAATTAAGATACGTATCAGAAGGTATCGTATCGTGTCGGAGATACGCTAAGATACGCACATAAATAGATATAAAACACCTTTTTAAACACTTTTGCATAAAAAATTATTAAAAAAAGCTATTGATAACATGTATTATGCATAAACACTAAATTGAGGGTATCGCACTAAGAATTCAAAGTTTGTAGTTGTCCCATAAATGTAAAATCCTTGTTCCCAACCTTGATTTCCATTTTTGTTAGAGAGAAATATGGCTGGCAACAACTTTGGAACAAAAACCCTCAAAAATCGTGTTTTCTAAAAAATACCCATCTTGGCCATTATATGACTGTAGCGCACTGTATCGATACATACCAATACTCATCGATACGTATCGATACTCATCGATACATACCGATACTCATTATACGTATGATCGATACATACAAATACTTACCGATATTTATCGATACATACCGAAACGTATATTTCACCTTGATTTTATATTTTTCATAGAGTATCAATACGTATCGATAGTGTATTGGTGCATATCGATATGTATCGTAGGATATATATCGAAACGAAAAGATTTTAAAAATTCTATGTATCGTATTGGTGTGTATCATATCGGTCGGCTAAATTTAAGATACGTATCGGAGGGTATCATATCGGTATCGAGAGATACTTTAAACCATGAGCATATGTGAGGGTTGGCCTACTGGCTAGCACACGCAGCATGCATGCAGGTAGGCCTGCACGCAGCACACATGTGAATTATGGAATTTTCTGACGACGATTGCAGGAGATACGATGGTCCAATTTTGACATGCCATATATCATTGAAATCGTATTTTCAAGCACTATCCATCCGTATGGTCGTCTTGATTAGATTCCTTCACATATAAAAATTCAAATTTGGACCCTCTTCTCTCTCGTGCAGGGGTTTTCAGGGTCAGGTAGGGGATGAATTTGGGGTATTTGGGTATGTAGGGGATTTTTCAGATTTCCAGCAGGCTTGCCAGTGTGCACGGCATACGCACGGAAAATGTAATTTTTTAGGGACGATTAAGAGAGATCCGACAATCCGATTTTGATGTGCCATATATCTCATAATCGTATTTCCGAGTACTATCTATCCGTACGGTCATCTTGATCAAATTCCTTCGTATATAAAAAGTCAAATTGGGACCCTCTTCTCTCCCACAAAGGGATTTCCAGGGTTTTCAGATAGGTGGGGAATGTTTCTGGGTTTTTAGGTCAATCATCATCTCTATTGATCGAAAGTCAGAAGTGAGAAGTTGGAAGTCGAAAATCGCGTCCAAGATTTGTATTTCATCATAGCCGGAGGAGGGTGACAAAATTGGGTGTCTATAGAACTAGCAGCAGCCAGTGAGTTGGGTCGTGTGGAGGCATGGGTTGGGTCATGCGGGATGCATACATGGCTATGTGGGGCTGCTAGCTAGTAGGCCAGAGCGCGCAGCATGCTTGCCGACTGGCCTGCTCGTAGTAATGCCCGAATTATGGAATTTTTTGACAACGATTGTAGGAGATCCGACGGTCTGATTTTGACATGCCATATATCATCAGAATTGTATTTCTAAGCACTATCCATCCGTATGGTCATCTTGACTAAATTCCTTTGTATATAAAAATTCAAATTTGGACCCTCTTCTTTCCCACGTAAGGGTTTTAAGGTTTTCAGGTAGGGGATGGATTTGAGGTATTTGGGTAAGTAGAGGATTTTTTAGGTTTCCAGTAGGCTTTCCAATGTGTGTGGCATACGTACAGGAAAATATTATTTTTTGGGGACGATTGCGGGAGATCCGATGGTCCGATTTTGACGTGCCATATATCATCGAAATCGTATTTCTGAGTGCTATCCATCCGTACGGTCATCTTGACCAGATTCTTTCGTATATAAAAGTCAAAATTGGACCCTCTTCTCTCCCCTACGTGGGGGTTTCTAGGGTTTTCAGATAGGTGGGGAATGTTTCTAGGTTTTCTAGGTCAATCATCATCTTTGTTGATCGAAAGCTGGAAGTCGTCCAAGATTCGCATCATCATAGCCGAAGGAAGGTGAAAAAATTGGGTGTCTACAGATCTACTTCTAATCACTGCCCTAAACCAAAGCATCTAAGAACTTAAATAATCAAACCACACAGATAAAAAAGTAACTAAAAATAAAGAGGTTGGTTCTCTGGCTAGGAGGGGCAGAGCCCATGCACACACTAGCCGTGAACCTTGGGAGAAAGGAAAAACAATAAAGTAAAGACTAAAAGTAAAGTCCTAAGTTAAGAAGGAAAGGGTAGTCAGAAGAGGGAATGAGAGGGGGGGAGAGAAGACTTATGAGAAGCCTACCTACCTGAACTTTAATACTTGAACTTGAAAATTTGAAAACTTGGTTGAGATTTGAAATACTACCAGTCATGGTTTTAAGTATCTCCGATACCGATACGATACCCTCCGATACGTATCTTAAATTTAGCCGACCGATACGATACACATCGATACGATACATGAAATTTTTTAAAATCCTTTCGTATCGATATATATCCTACAATACATACCGATATGCATCAATACACCACCAATACACATCGATACGATACGATATGCCTCGACACGACTATGAAAATTATAAAATTGAGGTAAAATATACGTTTCGGTATGTATTGGTACGTATCGGTGAGTATCGGTATGTATCGATCGGTACGTATCGGTGAGTATCGATATATATCGGTACCTATTGGTGAGTATCAATACGTATCGGTGAGTATCGATATATATCGATACGTATCGGTGAGTATCGGTGAGTATCGATACGTATCGGTGAGTATCGGTCATATAATGGCCAAGATGGGTAATTTTTCAGAAAACACACGATTTTTTGAAGGGTTTTTGTTCCAAAGTTGCTGTCAGCCATATTTCTCTCTAACTAAAGTGGAAATCAAGTTTGGGAACAAGGATTTTACATTTATGGGACAACTACAAACCTTGAATTCTTAGTACGATACCCTCAATTTAGTGTTTATGCATAATACATGTTATCAATAGTTTTTTTTAATAAATTCTTTATGCAAAAGTGTTTAAAAAAATATTTTCTATCCATTTATGTGTGTATCTTTAGCGTATCTTAGTGTATCTCCGATACGATACGATACTCTTCGATACGTATCTTAATTTTGATCGACCGATACGACGACCAATACCGATACTTTAATCCTTGCTACCAGTACTAAAAATCAGATCTGGAATAAACCAAATCTGAAATTGCTAATACTAGAGAAGACAAAACTGAACTTGAAAGAGATGCTTCACAGCTTGTTCTTGTCACTTAGAACTAAACCTAGAACTAGAAAGTAAACTTACAACTGAATAAAGTAAAACCATGAACATAAAAGAAACTTGCATTCATTAAGTAAAACTCCATTACATAAGTGCATTAGCTAAAAACAAAAGGAAAGAACTAGAGAAGAACTAAACCTAAAGGACAAGAGAGACTACAGAAAATCCTAAAAGAGAGTGGTAAGCTCCTTGCTTGAGTGTGTTCCTTATATAGGGGATGGGGTAGGGTTAGGACAACAAGTTGGTTTCCTAGTTGGAATCTAAAATACTGAGGTGGCAACAAGAGAGAGTGACGAGATAAGGGAGAGAAAAGAGAGTGAAGAAAAATCGTATGGAGAGGGAGAGGTGTCCAATGATTTGGGTGTGATTAGAGGGATCCACAACAGCATATTCCATATGTTAGTGATGAGGTGGAGGAGAGAGAAAAGAGAGAAGAGAGAAATCTCTAGAAAATTAGCTGCCAAGAGTTTCGAACTTGAGACCTCCTGGTGAGCAAGGGATTTATGCATACCACAACTCACCAACTACGCTAGGTAGTTATTGTTACCAAAAAAAATCTTTAATTACTCAAGGGGGGTCCATCAATCCTTGTTGGTATTTGGAATATTTCTTGTACACCTGGGACAATTTCAAACAGGCTAGTTCTACATCTCGGTTCAATTCTGATCCATTATTCTTTTTTTGGTCCGAAAAGAATAATCACTTGTATGGATGACCAAATAGATGTATATTTTTAATACTACACGTTCACCTTGCTCAAAATTCCATCCTCTTTGCAACAATAACAAGAAACAACACCTCTTTACATGTAAAATTAGAGATATGGTGCCGATAGTCCTTAAGGCCTTTAAAATACAAAACCTGCAAAAAGAGAGTAAAACCCAAGATAGTTCCATTCTTAATATGTAACTTACTACCTAAGATTTGACACATAAATGCACTCATCAGAATTCTCCCACACTTAGACTTTGCTAGTCCTCGAGCAAAACAAAAAGAAAAATAATAAAAAGGAAAAATCTAACTCACTTTCGTAGGAATCACAGTTGCGCTTAGCATATGCAATAAGCCTTTAAACTCCTAGGTTACCCTAGTGGATGAGTTGTGTCTCGTGGGTGTTTGCAATGAATATACACCCAAAATTCAAAAAGAAAAGCAAATCAAACCTTGGCTAAAGGTAAGGTCCATACCTATCCGTAGCAAAGATAATTCCTCTTACACTTGATCTAGGGACCCCCACACTTGAATTTTTATCACCTCATATCAATTCCAAGCACAAGCATATTTCTTATTTTGGAACTCACCTTGTCTCTTCCAAAACCTTCTTATCTTAAGGCAAAACTACATGTGAAGTAGTAGGGAACCAAGGACTAAGGCGTTGGATTGTTTTTGACCAAACATGTTACCAAGGCATTGATGACCTACTCCACTACTATTGGCTTGAATGACATGGTGGAGCAAACACCGGACACCCAAGTTATTATAGAGCTTCACTTTTTGCATATGCCCACATCGACAGTGATGCTAGAGTTCTTTTAGAAATTTCCTCCCTAAGAGTTTTGATTAAGACACCACGCTTCCTTAGGTGCAATGCCCTATCTAGTTCCAAGGGAGTCAACTCTTACTATTACTTTCCACACTTCATTTAAAATTGTGTATTCGTCAACTCATACCCATCTAAAAAGAAATTCTCAACTCCAAATCAAGAGTACAAGGAACCCACAAACTTACATACGGTCCAATACCGTAAAACAAGGGTTTCTTATTTTCAAAAGAGAGTCCCACCTCAAGACACAGGCTTGTTCCTTTGTTCTCAATAAGGCTTTTATGTGTTCAAGATGGGTATCATAATAAAAAAATTCTTACTTTCATACATCAAGTAACCAAATGGTATGATCATAAACCAAAAGCGAAAGTAGGATTTCATCCTTAGCAAGCTCAAAAATAAAAGAAAAACAAACAAAGAATAAAAAACAAAAATAAAAAGAAACTGATTTCCCTCCCCACACTTAAGTCATGCAATGTTCTCAATCCATGAAAAGATTTAAAAGCAAAGACAATGCAAGGGGGGTCATACCTAGGTAAAAGTCAGTCATCTGTATAAAGAGGTTCATGCAGATCCATGGCCTCTTCACTCGTAGCAATAGGAAGCTCAGAGAATGGTTTTAAATGCTAACCATTGACCTTGAAAATTTACCTATGTTATGGTTCAAAACCTCAATAGCACTATGAGAAAAAATAGTCTGCACAATATAAGGACCATCCCAACGGGATCTCAACTTGCCTGAAAAAATATGCAACCTATAATTGTAAAGAAAAACCTTATCACCAAGAGTGAAAGACTTCCTAAGGATTTGTCTATCACAAAAACACTTGGCTTTCACCTTATAAGTCCTAGCATTGTCATAGGCATCATTCCTAATCTCCTCCAACTCTACTAGTTGGAGTCCTTTATGAGTACCAGCAGTAGACAGATCAAAATTTAGCTGTTTGATAACCCAAAATGCCTTATGTTCTAACTCAATCAGTAAGTGACCTACTTTCCCATACACCAGAAGGTGGGGAGATTGACCCAAATCGGTCTTATAAGCAGTCCTATGCGCCCACAAGGCATCCACCAATCGATTAGACCAATCCTTGTGATTAGGGTTGACAGTCTTTTCCAAAATTTGCTTAATCTTCCTATTGGATACCTCAACCTAACCACTAGTTTGAGGATGATAGGGTGTAGCCAGCTTATGGGTGATTCCATATTTCTTCAACAAGGCCTCGAAAGGCCTATTGTAAAAATGTGCACCCCTATCACTAATAATAGCATGTGGTGTACCAAAGTGGGGGAAAATATGCTCTTTCATAAACTTGTCCACCACTTTGTTGTCATTAGATTTATAGGCAATGGCTTCAATCCATTTGGAAACGCAATCTACAGCCAATAATATGTATAAATTCCTAAAAGAATTAGGGAATTGTCCCATGGAATCAATACCCCACACATAAAAAATCTCAACAACTAGAATTATGTTGAGGGGCATCATATTTCTCTTAGTCACACGTCCTAAAGATTGACAGGATTTACAAGACTTGCAATACACAAAAGCATCATTGAAGAGACTAGGCCAATAGAATCCACACTGTAAAACTTTGGCCGCAGTCTTCTTCGCACTAATATGGCATCCACATGCCTGATCATGACAAAAAGAGAGAATGGAATGCCGCTCATAATCAGGAACACATTGTCGGCAATCTGATACGGACACATCTTATACAAATAAGGATCATCCTAGAAAAAAAACTTAACTCAGGAATGAAACCTATACTTATCTTGGGTGGACCAATGATCTGAAGTCACACCCAAGACTAAGAAGTTGACAATGTCAGCAAACCATGATTCACTGGACACTGGAAGTAACTGTTCATCAAGAAAATTCTCATTGACTGAAGAATCAATAGTCAAGGAATTGGGAAGCCGGGATAAATGGTCTGCAACTAGGTTTTCACTTCCTTTCTTATCCCTAATTTCTAAATCAAACTCTTACAAAAGTAAAACCCACCTAATGAGATGAGCTTTGGGATCATTCTTCTGAACAAGGTATCTAAGAGCAGAATGATCACTATACACCACCACATGTGACCCAACTAAGTAAGACCGAAACTTTTCTAATGCAAACATAATAGCTAAAAATTATTTTTCAGTGGTAGTGTAGTTGAGTTGTGCATCATTTAGGGTCTTACTAGCATAGAAAAATGACAGTGGGTAGCTTATTAATCTTTTGCCCTAAAACTGCTCCTATAGCAAAATCAGAAGCATCACACATCAGTTCAAAAGGTTTAGTCCAAACAGGTGGTTGAACAATGGGTGCATTGGTTAACTCCTTCTTAAGTTGCTCAAAGGATTCTAGACATTCTTAAGAAACTCAAAAGTTTGATCTTTAGCAAGTAGTGAGGTGAGAGGCCAGCAACTGACTAAAGTTCTTAAGAAACCTCTTATAAAAGCCAGCATGACCAAAAAGAGACTGGACATCCTTAACAGATTGGGGAGGTGGTAAATTAACAATTACATCCACTTTGACTATCTACCTTAATTCCCTCCTTGGATACTATATGGTCTAAAATAATCCCATATTTAACCATAAAATGTCATTTCTCCCAATTCAAAACCAAATTCTTAGATAAGCACCTTTTTTAAAACTAGGCAAAGATGGTGAAGACACTCAGAATAGAAACTTTCATGAATCGAAAAGTCATCCATAAATACTTCTAAAAATTTTTCAACCATGTCAAAAAAATACTCATCATGCACAGTTGGAACATAGCAAGGGCATTGCAAAGCCCAAAGGGCATACACCTGTAAGCAAATGTTCTATACGGGCATGTAAAAGTGGTCTTATGTTGATCTTCTAAAGCAATTGGGAGCTGGTTATAGCTAGAATATCCATCAAGAAAACAATAATATTCATGTCCAACTAACCTCTCTAACATCTAATCAATGAATGAAAATGGGAAGTGGTCCTTTCAGGTTACCGCATTAAGTATCCTGTAGTCTACACACACTCTTCACCCTGATTGGACACAGGTTGGAACCAGTTCGTTATTAGCATTGGGAACTATAGTAGCACCAAGCTTCTTGGTCACTACATGAACTGGGCTTACCCATTGGCTATCAGAAATAGGATAAATTATTCCATGATCCAAGCACTTTAGGATCTCTTTCTTAATGGCTCCATCATCACTGGATTAGCTCTTCTTTGGGGTTTCGTGGATGGTTTAGAATGCTCCATAAGATGTATACGATGTTGCACAGTAAAAGGGCTTATAACCTTGATGTTAGCCATGGTCCAACCTAGGGCTTCCTTATTGTCTTTAACACTTTAAGCAATTTCTCTTCCTGGCTAGAAGTCAAATCTGAAGAAATTATTACTGGAAGAGTAAGGTCAAGCCCTAAGAAAGTATACCTCAAATTACATAGCAATTCCTTAAGATTTAGCTTAGGAGGTTCAACTATGGAAGTTTTGGAGATGGGAATGGAACGGGGTCCAAGGGCTCCACAAGAGTGGGAATACTCAAGACTTCAGAAAAGAAATATTCACTATCATCATCCAACTCATTCATACACTTTTGGAATTCTGAATCAAAATCAATATCAAAATTGGTAATTAAATCATCAGAAAAATCCAGAAAATCTTCAAGCATATTGATCTCTTCTTCCATATGTGGTTGCTTATCTATCCTAAACATGTTAAACTCAACAGTTTGATTGCCAAAAGATAACCTTAGGAAACCATTCTGACAATTGATTAATACATTACGGGTAGCCAGGAATGGTCTTCCTAGAATTATTGGGATCTCATCCTTAGTTGAGAAGGGCTTGGTATCTGCCCCACTTTAAGTAAGACATCCTCAACCATCCCTTTAGGAATCTTAATAGACTTATCTGCCAACTGAAGAGTGGTTCGAGTGGCTTTCAATTCTCCCAATCCTAGTTGCTTATACACATGGTAAGGCAAAAAATTCACACTTGTGCCAAGGTCAAGTAAGACATGCTCAATGTAGGTGTTGCCTATGACATAAGTAATGGTAGGGCTTCCTGAATCCTTATACTTGAAAGTTATAGGTTGAGCAATTATGGAACTAATATTACCTGCCAAGAATGCCTTTTTGGGCACACTAGTGATATATTTGTGAGTACACAAATATTTCAGAACCTTAGTATAGGAAGGGATCTGGGATATGGCATCCAAAAGAGGGATGTTCACTTCCACCTTTTTGAAGACTTTTAAAATCTTATCATGGAAGCAGTCTTCTTTTTGTTTACCAAGCGATTAAGAAAGGGGATAGGTGGAACATAAGGACTGTTAGGAATTTCCTCTTTTTCAGAAGAATCATTTGTTGTTCCCTTAACCGAATCATCTTTAGTTTCTTTAGGTTCATCAAACGAACCTGGAACAGGAGGCACGCTAGTGTCTTCAATAAAGGAGAGTTAATAGGAGTAATAGATGGAAAAATTTAGGAATACTCTGTTGGTGCTCTCAGCCACTCCTAAGGGCATAAACAACATTACATTGGTTGGAGGGCCATTGTTGGGTCTGACCTTGTACCACATTCAGTGATGCATTAGTGGGTGCTTGTGAATTAATAGGCTAATGCCTAGGGTTAGGCTCTGGTTGATTGGGCAATGTTCCCTTCTCCCTTTCATGTAGAATTAAGACAACTTGGATGAGTTCTCTCATAATATTTTGATTTCTTGTCATAAGGAAGGTCATATTCTTTTCTAAGTCACTTATTCTAGTTGCTTCTCCAGTGTTGATAAACCCAGGGGGTTACTGATAAGATGATAGGAGAGGGGGCCTAGGAAGACTAGCTTGAGGTCCTATATTTGGCCTAGGAAAAGTATTTGGAGAAAAATGCTATTGTGCAAAGAGAGGTCTTTGAGGTCCAAGTTGGCCTTGATTGTGGAAATTGGAAGGCACTACTTGGTTGCCATGGTTCCAGGAGAAATTTGGGTGATTTCTCCATCCTGGATTGTAGGTGTTACTATATGGATTATTCTGATATAAGGCATTAACACTTTCATTAGAAGTACCCCCAGAGGTGTTGGGGAATTCTTCTATGACATGTCCAAGGGACTAGCACCACGCACACATATTAACTAAATTGACTGATAATGGCTCTCTAGGAACAATTGCGTCAATCCTCTCGATTAGGCTATCCAAATGGGCTTCCTTGGCTACTATCCCATCCACAAAATATCTTTTCCCTCCTTTAGTTCTTTCACTTTCTTGGATTAACTCCCACTCATGGATTTTATCAACTAGGTTAAGTAAGAATTCCCATGCCTCTCCTTTATCTGTAAAGGATAGGGGATCCCCTAGGCACATAGACTCTATCATTTGTTTAGTTGGGGAATCAATACCCTCATAAATAATTTGACATAAATGCCATAAGTCTAGGCTATGGTGAGGGCATTCCTGGAATAGATCCTTAAATCTCTACATAAGTTTAGAAAAGGACTCACTAGGCTTCTGCTAAACTGGAGGATATCACTTCTAAGCTTATTGATCTTGTGAGTTGGGAAAAACTTCTTGAGGAAGACAACTTTGAATTTCTCCCATGTGGTTATGGAATTTGTGGGTAACCCATACAACCACTTCTTAACTTAGTCTTTTAATGCAAAAGTGATGAACCTAAGCTTAATAGCATCATCAGAAAACTGTTGGACTTTAATTAGAACACATACCTCTTCAAATTCCCTATGGAATAGGTATGCATCCTCAGAGGGCAGCCCATGCAAATGGGGCAACATAGTGATGTACTGAGATTTGAACTTATAATTATTGCCCTAGGCTTGTGGTAGAATTATGCAGGAAGGTTGGGTTGTTCTAGTAGGATAGAACCTATCTTTCAGAGATTTAGGTGGAGGGTTTTATTGTTGATCTCCCATATTGAAAGGTACTAAAGAGAGTAAACATATAGGGTCACTACTTGTTGGATCTCTTTTTCTAACCTATTTGCACTATTTCATACCCACCCAACACTCATGCAATAAAACACTATCCACAACTAGAGTAAGACAAACCACAAACACAAAAGAATGAAAAAAATTTGAAAACATTTTTCTTATTATTATTTTTTTTTGTGTGAGCTTACCGACAGAGGTCCAGGGTTGCTCAGGTCAATTCCGGAGGTACTACTATAGGGTGAAACTTGTCTTTATCATACTGTGAGGCTTGGCGACCTCCACCGATACAACTATTATTGTAAGTTGTTCTTCTCAAGAATTCAATAAAAGAAAAAAGAAAAACAAAACAAAGCAGACAAAGCACTCCGATTTACCAAAAGAAAGCAAAACATGGAACTGTCTCCCTGGCAACGGAGCCGAAAACTTGTTTGAGATTTAAAATATAACCGCAAACATACGAATCAGTGTAGCTAATGAGTCCAACACAAGGAGAGCAGCCACTTTATTTTTGGCTTCTTAACGTAATGCGAAAGTGAACTAATTAATTATAGTGATCTACTTCTAACTACCGCCCTAAACCAATGCATCTAAGAATTTAAATAATAAAACCACGCAGATAAAAAGTAACTAAAATTAAAAACTAAAAATAAAAGGATGATTCTCTAACTAGGAGGGGCAAAGCCAATGTATACACTAGTCGTGAACCTTGGGGGAAAGGGAAAACAATAAAGTATAGACTGAAAGTAAAATCCTAAGTTAAGAAGAAAAGGATAGCCAGAAGAGGGAATGAGAGGGGGGAGAGAAGACTTATGAGAAGCCTACCAACCTGAACTTCAATACTTGAACTTGAAAACTTGAAAACTTGGATGAGATTTGAAATACTACAGTACTAAAAAGCAGATCTAGAATAAACCAAATTTGAAATTGCTAATATTAGAGAAGATAAATCTGAACTTGAAAGAGATACTCCACAACTTGTTTTTGTCACTTAGAACTAAACCTAGAACTAGAAAGTAAACTTATAACTGAATAAAATAAAACCATGAACATAAAAGAAACTTGCATTCATTAAGTAGAACTCCATTACATAAGTGCATAAGCCAAAAGAAAAAGCAAAGAACTAGAGAAGAACTAAACCTAGAGGACAAGAGAGACTAAAGAAAATCCTAAGAGAGAGTGGTATGCTCCTTGCTTAAGGTGTTCCTTATATAGGGGATGGGGTAGGGTTAGGACAACAAGTTGGTTTCCTAGTTAGAATCTAAAATACTGGAGGTGGCAGCAAGAGAGAGTGAAGAGATAAGGGAAAAGAGAGGGAAGAAAAATCGTATGGAGAGGGAGAGGTGTCCAACGATTTAGGTGTGATTAGGGGGATCTACAATAGCATATTCCATAAGTTAGTGATGAGGTGGAGGAGAGAGAAGAGAGAGAAGAGGGAAATCATGTGGGAGAAGAGGAGATACAATGATTTTGGGTTGTTTTTTCCCTATTTTTTTGCTCTTTTCTTTCTTTTATTTATTTTCTCTCTCCTTTTCTAACTTGCGCAATAACTCCCTTGGCCAACCTCCTATTCCTTGCTTGAATCGATTAGGACATCTTCTAATTAAGTAGGAAGTTGCCTCCATGCCCCTTGCTTTAAGTGATGAGTAGGAGAGAGAAAATCTTCCCAAAAAATCTTCAAAAAAATAGTAGCCAACAGGTTTGAACTTGAGACCTCTTGGTGAGCAAGGGATTTTGGCACACCACAACTGACCAACTACGCTAGGTAGTTGTTGTTACCAAAAAAGAATATTTAATCACCCAAGGGGGTCCATCGATCCTTGTTAGCATTTGGAATATTCCTTGTACACTAGGGACAACTGCAAATGGGCTGGTTCTGCATTCAGTTTAGTTATGATCCATTATTATTTTTTTGGCCTGAAAAGAATAATCACTTGTCTGGGTGACCAAACGGATGTGTACTTTTAATGCAACATGTCCATCTTGCTCAGATTTTTATCCTCTTCATAACCATGAAAAGAAATAGGACCTCTTTTGTGTAAAATTGGAGATATGGTACCCGATAATCCTTAAGGCCTTTAAAATACAAAACCTACAAAAAGAGAGTAAAATCCAAAGTAGCACCATTCTAAATATGTAAAAATGTATGCTTTACTACCTAAGATTTCACATATAAATATGCTCATCACAATTCCATCATCCGGTCACAATTGGTTTTGACCTAAAACTTGAGCTCCAATTGGGGATTTTTGTAGGGTTTTGTTTAGGGATTACATTAAATTAACCTAACTAAGCGGAAAGATACATGGATTTACAACAATTTCCAATTTCCTAAAATCATGAATTATAACTTCCTCCCAAGTATATTGTGAACGGGATCGGGCAGATGATGGAGCTAAGTTCATAGCCGGGACATACGGTATCGGGACGTGTAGTTGACACTTAAAGCATCGCCGGACGAACTTCATTACGTCTTGTTACATTTTTTGTCAGTAGAATCCTTGGCGCAACACCTTGTAGGCCTGTGCCCTTCCTCCGATGTGTCCCCCACAAATTCCTTCATGGACCTCTCAGAGTGCCTCTTCAGCTCGGTTTGGCGGCAGGTACTTCAGCAGGGGCTAGAATATTGCCCTTTTGTACAGTACTCCACTTTGGAGGCCGTATTTGGCTACCCTCCTCTTAACTACTCCTGCTTCTATCTGATCTCCTGGGAGATGCCCATCTCGTAAATAGTCCATAATAGGGTCCATCCAGCTCAACTCGACTTGCTACGTATTGTTGCACATCACTTCTTGCTCATAGGTAGGTTGGTCTAGTACTTCAAAGTATATCGAGCTTGCGCAGTCCCTGAGTTCTGCTGTAGCTAGTTTGGAGAGGGCATCTGCTACTGCATTTTCATCCCGCGGGATCTATACCATTGTGAGTGTGTTGAAACTGGTCACCAGACGACGTACTTCTTTCAAATATTTGGCCATTCTCTCTTCTTTGCCTTCGTATTGCCCATTGACTTGGTTCACAATTAGTTGGGAGTCACTATGTACGACCAGGTCGTCTATCATTACAGATTTTTCCAGTTTGATTGCCGCATTCAGGGCTTCATATTCTGCCTTGTTATTTTTTACGGGGAATGCAAATCTGAGGGCTTACTGTATTGTGAATTCCTCAGGGCTTCGCAGCACAAGTCCTGCACCGCTTCTTGTTGTGGTGTTGGGTCCATCAACAAAGAGTTCCCACTTTAGGTCTGGCTCGACCTCAGGCTCTGTTGCTTCTTCAGCATGTGTACATTCTACTAAGAAATCAGCCAATGCCTAGCCCTTGATTACGCTTCTCGGTCAAAATTCGATGTTATGCTCACTTAACTCGACACCCTAACTCACCATATGTCCCACTACGCTGGGGCTGTGAAGTGACTTTCTTAGTGGTTGATCAGTTAGTATAGCTATAGTGTGTGCTTAGAAGTAGGGCCTCAACTTCCTGGCTACCATGACCAATGCTAATGCAAACCACTCAATTCTTCGATACCTTGTCTTTGATTCTAGGAGCACATGACTCACATAGTAGATGGGCCTCTATGTCTTTTCCTCTTCTCTCACGAGGACTGCGCTAATGACTACCGCGGAAGTAGCGAGGTAAAGCTTTAGCTCCTCTCCAGGCTCTGGCCGGCTCAGCAGAGGGGGCCGGGTTAGGCATGCTTTGATTTCATTAAAAACTGCTTCACATTCCTCCATCTAGCAAAATTGATGTTGACCTTTTCCTCCTTTTAGTAGCTTGAAGAAGGGGAGACACTTATCTCCAGCTCGGGACAAAAACCTGTTCAATGTGGCCAGATGCCCCTTCAGTTTCTGAACTTCGTGAATGTTTCTTGAGGGTGAATTTCTTGAATGGCCTTGATTTTGGAGGGGTTTGCTTCTATTCTCCTTTGTAATACTAGGAAGCCCAAGAATTTCCCAGAGGTTACTCCAAATGCACACTTGGTAGGATTTAGTCTCATCTAGTTTTGTCGTAGGACATCGAAGGCCTCCTTCAGATCTAGCACATGATCAGTGCCTTTCGTGCTCTTGACTAGCATATCATCAATGTAAACTTCCATATTTCTTATGATCTAGCTTCGAAACATTGTATTCACCATCCTCGGGTAAGTGGCTCTGGCATTCTTTAGGCCAAAAGGCATTGCAGTGTAGCAGTAGTTGCCCTGAGTGGTGAGGAAAGCAGTTTTCTCCTCATCTTCCACCACATACTTTTAGAGAGGCACTAGTTTAGAGAGGCTTTGGTGACCCCACCCACTCACAAGTTTTGAACACGTTACATAGAACCTCGTCAAAATGGAAAATCAAGATTATTTTATGCTCACATAATCCATAAATAAGTTTAGAATTAAAGACTCTTTTTTCATTTCAAATTCTATTTACATTCGATGGTTTCTCCATTCTTCAAAGAGCTGAAGATGAATCAAAACAAAATACAAGAAAATCCTCTAAGGAAATAAACTATAAATCACCATCTTCCATACAGATTGCTGTTGAAATCTTCCAGAGATGGTGGGCGCAAGTCTTCGTGAAAGTTGGATCTTTGGTCAAAGAAGAAGCCATCAGCTCAATCATAAACTATTGGAAAGCCGGTGACTTTACTTCCACCTTCATCTTTATTTGGTTATAGCTAGAATATGTGTCCATGAAGGTCAGTATTTCGTGGCCTGACAGTCGAGTCTATAAGGGAGTCAATGCAAGGTAAAGGATAGCAGTCTTTGGGATAGGCCTTGTTCAGGTCAGTGTAGTCTATATATATCCTCCACTTTCCATTGCACTTTGGAACCATGACCACATTGGCTAGCCAGGTCGGGTACTTTACTTCCCTCACAAACCCCACGGCTAGGAGTTTATCAACCTCCTTGTTGATGATGGTGTTCCGCTCAGTCGCGAAGTTCCTGCACTTCTGCTGGACAGGCTTAAAGCTAGGGTTAGCATCCAAACTGTGCTCAACTACAGCCCTAGATATGCCTGGCATATCAGAAGCCTTCCATGCTAAAATATCCGAGTTTTCGCTAAGGAAGTTCAAAATCTCATCGCGGCGTTGGGAGCTTAGTAATGCTCTGAGCTGAATAATTTTTTACGGCTTGCCTCTGTAATTGGAAGGGTAAGCAGTTGTTCCATTAGCTCGGCTTGGTTTAGGAGACTTTGATCTCAGTAATCAATAATTTATGCCATACATGCTAGACCCGAACATGGTTTCTTCACAGACTTTATGAAGTTGGCATAGAATTCCCAGGATTCTTTTTGGTTGGACTTGTATTCCCCGACTCCATTGCTAGTGGGGAATTTGACTTTCATATGCTTAGTGGACACAATCGCCCCAAGGCCATTGAGACCAGGTCGGCCAAGGATTGCATTATAGGGTGAGGCGATCTTGGCGACCATTAAAGAAACCATGGTAGTCGCTGTCTGAGCTCCCTGTCTGATGGTCACAGGCAAGTCTACAACTCCTTCTAGCTCTGTTGGTGTGCCTGAAAATCAGTACAAGGGTTCTAGTTTTACGAAGGTTTCGTAGGACATAAGGTCAACGGAGGCTCCTGTGTCCACTAGGACCCTGTGGAAGGGGTGGTTGGCCACCACTAATTGAACTATGACACATCGTTATGAGTCCAGTTCAACTCTTCGAGATCTCTGTCAGAGAATTTAATGGGTGGATCCATTCTAAGGGCTTTGACTGGCTGTTCCATGATGCATACGAACTACATGTGTGATTTGGATTTTTTGACTAATTTCATAGTGGGTCCGCCCATGATTGTTAGAATGGCTAGACCCATGAGCTAGTTATCATACGAGTCAGCTCGGTCCATGGTTGTTTCCTTGGGTGGGTTGGCCCTATCTCGGCTCAACCCGGCATCGTTTCTCCTTGGCTCGAGCCAGTTCTCACCATATTTCTGCTTCAAATACTTGTTAAGGTATCCAGCCCTGATGAGCTCATCAATTTCCATTTTCAAAGACTTATAGTCTTCAGTGTCATGTCCATGGTCATGGTGGTACCGACACACCGGTTGGGATTCTTTTCCTCTGGTTTAGCCATCATTGGCTTGAGACAGCGAAAATACTTCTGATCTTGGATCTCTAAAAGTAGGTTTATTCGGGAACGATCAAGTTCATATTGCTCAGGCTCAGTTGTGTCAGGCGGCCGATCTGTTCTGTTCTTCTTCAGCTCACGAGAATCATCCCTAGGCCTCAGAGGCCTTTTCTTCTCCTTCTCTGACTGATCACCCCTGTCAGCTATTCCTCTGGTAGCCAGGACTTCCTCCATATTGGCGTATTAATTGCACTGTCTCAACAACTCTGGCATTGTCTCTAGCAAGTCAAGGGCCAGAGACTGGACCAGAACAGGGTGCATTACCCCATTGCACAATGTGCTATACGTCACTCCTTTCGGTAGGTTTTTTACCTCCAGCGTCGTCTTAGTGAATTGGCCAAGGAATTCTCTTATAGTCTCTCTTACTCACTGCCTCATGTTCATCACATTTTGTGTGATTTGATTCTGCTTCATACTAGCTTGGAAACGTGTGAGGAATACTCTTGTCAGCTCTTCATAGATGTGGATGGACCGGGGCCATAAATTTGACATCCACACCAGTAGCTCCTTTTAATGAGGCTGCAAAGGCTCGACAAAGAATTGTGTCTAACCTACCATGAATTTTCATAGCCGAGCTGTAGTATAGAAGATGATCATAGAGATCCATGGTGTGGTCATATCCATCAAATATGGGTATCACAAAATTTGGGGGCAGTTCGGCATCTATCAGTTCACCAGATAGTGCATTATGTGCCGGAGTTACAGTTATGTCGGCTGGGTGCCTTTGCCTCTGCATTCCTTCTACTCGCTCAGTGAGGCACTGGATATGGCTCTCCAGGTCACCCTTCTCTCCTTGACTCGGTGATCCGGCAAGCATCATGCCCTTTCGGCTCTTCTGGGGCTTCTTCCTCAGTCTTGGCGACCACCAGGCCGATCCTGACCTTGCCGCGGTGCACCTCTGGTCGGCCTGGGAGGTGAGCCCTAACCTCCATAGGGTGGTTCTTGCCAATCTGTCCCTTGAGAGGAGTTCTCACATTCTTCTCTAAGTAGATGTGCGCCTCTAGTGAGTCTTTGAGGCGATAGCTAGCATCTTCCTACCCTGGGTGGGGATCTTCGGGCATCATGTGTCTCTGGAGTCCAGTTACATGCGGGAGTGGAGGGCCGAGGTGGCAGCACGGCCAGGTGAGACGTTGAGGTGATAGCTCTGGCGGATGGAGGGCCGAGGTAGCAGCACGGCCAAGTGAGATGCCAAGGTGACAGCTCAGGTAGATGGAAGGCCGAGGTAGCAGCATGGCCAGGTGAGATGCCAAGGTGACAGCTCGGGCTAACAAGGTAACAGTGCAACATTGGTCAGGATGCTCCTTGCCCATGCCGCTGTTAGGGAGAAATGCCCTCATCAATACCAAAATGGATTTGAGACCTAAGGATAGCTTCTTCTATTGATTCTTATTCTTGTTAATTAGTTTACTTAGTTTTAATTTTAATTATGGATTTTACAAATTTTATTTTTAAAACAACATTCACCTCAATATTAGTAGATTTGGCCTTCTAGTTCTCTGTGGGTTCGACCCCTTTCTTACCTCTATCTCATAGTTTAGTTAGGGTTTATTACGATTAGTTCACTGACAATCAAATTTTGGCATGATTGTTGGGTAACAAACCGATTTTTAAGATTGAATTAGTTTTTTTATTTTATTTTGTTTTAGTTTTAATTTCAGAATTTTTTTTTTATCTTCTTCATTAGTTTAAGTTTAGATCCGCATAAGTTGTTTTTATTTTGTTTTGTAGGTAGCACAGTTTGTAGAGCAAAGAAGCGTGCACTATCCTCAACATGGTTCCGTTGTCAGGAGTTGAACCCGGGTCTTTTAGGTGAAAGCCAGATATCCCAACCCAACTTATTGAATTTGCATTCCACCCTCTTACACAGTCTAGTTATGAGCTTTTCTCTATTTTTTTAGTTTTTCTCATTTTCGTGCTTGTTGATAGTTGATGTATGGTTGTCGCTCTTGTCATCCCAAATTGAAAATTTTGGACCCTGAAATTGAGAGAACTTTGCGTTTAATTTGAAAAAATAAAATGGTAGAAAAGAATGGACCAGTAAGATGCCCATTAAGTGAACACTTTACCCCATTGACTTATATGTCTACCTCATCTATTAGTTCTTATTGTTCAGGCAGCCCAATATGAGACTGTCTCCATCAGATGTTGATGCTTCCTATGGAGGAACTTTTATGCATAAAAGTGAGGATGAGCATGGAAATTATTTGAAACTCTCAATGAAAATTCGCTATATCATGTGTCAGCCTCTAGGCCTGAAGCCCCCACCATTGGATCCCAAAAGAGAGGTGGCCTCTATGAGGTAGGTCAATCTTTGGCCATAAATACCAGAGTGGGCATGTTTTCTGAAAAGCTTGACCACTTATTGTCCATGGGATAGAATTTTGGCAATCTACCTCAGCTCCCATTCATCAGGATGCATGTGCTCTTTGTGCCAGCCCTACACATTATGTGGGTGATTGACCTCAAGTTGTGCAATTCCCTGAATATGTTCAAGAACATGCACAGGCTGCCCAGAGTTTCTCTAAACCAAGTAATGACCCATATTCCAAGACCTATAACCCTGATTGGAGGAATCACCCCAATTTTGGATGGAAACAACCCAATAGTTTTCAAAATCCACCATATAGGTAGAATTTTTCAATCAGCAGACTGCCTACAGAGATGTGCAGTAACCACATCCTCCGCCGCCTATGAATTCATCATTAGAGAAAAAGGTGATGTGTGCTTGAATGGGTTGGAAAAAACACACAGCTCTGACACTCCCATACTCAATCCCTTACTAAGTTAGAAACTCAGTTGGATCAGTTAGCTGACGCCATCAGTAGGAGAAAAGAAGGCCACATGCCAAGTTAAGTGGTAGGAAATCCTAAGAGTCGTCCTAATATTTGATTTTTCAATGAAAAATCCCAGGTAGTCATGACCCTAAGGAATGGAGATATTAGGAATACTGAACAAAATTCCCTAGAGGATTCTAAGAAGAGATGAGTCAAACCTAATCCTAAAGCTCTGAAGCTTCTAAGGATGATGAGGTGAACAAGTTGGGGAGGCGTAATCCTAATGTTTATATGCCTAAAGCCTCTTCCCCCTCTTGTTTAGAATCTCCTTTTTTTGCATTTGGCAAGAAGAGTTTAAGAATGGAAGAGATGATGGAATTGTCCAAACAAATCCAGATCAACCTTCCTCTTCTAGATGTCATAAAGCATGTTCCAGCTTATGCTAAGTTCTTGAAAGACTTATGTCTTTGAAAGCTAGTGAAGACCCACATTCAAAAACATCCATCTTCTTGAGCAAGTGAATGTTGTCCTATCTAATAAGCTTCCCCCTAAGCTTAAGGATCCAGGAGCACCTCTCATATCTTGCATCATTAGGAACCTTCGGATTGGGCATGCTCTCCTTGATCTAGGGGCGAGTGTGGATATTTTACCTAGCTCAGTTTGTTATCAATATGGTTCGGAGAACTGAAGCCTACAGAGGTTATTCTCTAACTTGCTGACCGTTCAATCAAAGTCCTTAGAGGCTTTATTGAGGATGTATTAGTTAAGGTTGATGAGCTCAATTTCCCTATGGATTTCCTTGTTCTTGATATGGAAGCACCTACTAATGAAAAACCACAGTCGATAATCTTAGGACATCCATTCTTGACCATAGCCAATGTATGCATCAATTGTAGATCAGGTGCAATTGACATTTTCTTTGGTAATAAGAAGCTCTGATTGAACATCCTCAATGCTTCTTTAGGGCTCCAGCATGAGGAAAAGTGTTTCTCCATTGATGTGATAGATGATGTGGTGCACAGTACACCCTAGTGATATTAGCAGACCCAGTGCAACAGTGTTTGACCTTCTTTGTAGGTGATGATTTTGATGTCAATGCTCTATTAGATGCTCCTACCTTTTCTGATCGTCCTCCTTGGACTATCAAGTTTGAACCCTTTCTTCTTTTAGTTGAGATGCCAGCATTGAGTTCTATTGAGTCTCCACCAGTGTTAGAGCTTAAACCATTGTCAGATTCATTGAAATATGCTTTTTCGGGATCGAATGAGACACTCCCTGTCATCTTTGCTTCCAATTTGACACATGATCAAGAAACCAAATTGTTGGATGTTCTCAATGAACATAAGGTTGCCATTGGCTAGTTCGTGGCTGATTTGAAAGGTATTAGCCCATCAATTTATATGCATCATATCTATTGTGATGATGGAGCTAAACCTTTTCAGGATGCGCAAAGGAGATTAAATCCTAACATGCGAGAAGTTGTCAAGAAAGAGGTGGTGAAATGGTTAGATGCAGACATTAATTATCCCATCTCTGATAGGAAGTGCGAAAGTCCCACTCAAGTTGTGCCTAAGAAGTTGGGCATTACCATCATTGAGAATGACCAGGGTGACAAGGTCCCTACTCGCACAACCACAGGTTGGCGGGTATGCATTGATTATCAGAGATTGAATTCTGTCACCCGTAAGGATCACTTTCCTTTGCCATTCATTGATCAGATCCTAAAGAAATTGGCTAGCCAAAGCCATTTATGTTTCTTAGATGGCTATTTAGGCTATAATCAGGTTGTTGTGAATCCTGAAGACCAAGAGAAAATGACTTTCACGTGCCCTTATGGTACATTCACTTTCCAACGGATGCCCTTTGGGTTATGTAATGCACCTGCCACCTTTCAGAGGTGCATGATGACTACCTTTTCTGATATAGTGGGAGATTGTCTTAAGGTTTTCATGGGTGATTTCTCTGTGTTTGGGTCTTCCTTTGATGATTGTCTCTTAAAATTGACTAAAGTTTTGAAACGTTGTATAGAGACAAATTTGATTTTCAGTTAGGAGAAGAGTCATTTCATGGTTCAAGATGACATTGTTCTGGGTCACATTGTGTCCAAACATGGGATAGAAGTTGATAAGGCCAAGGTTGAGTTGATTGCTACACTCCCACTTCCCACTTCTGTTTGACATGTCCATTCATTTTTAGGCCTTGCAGGCTTCTATAGGCGATTCATTAAGGACTTTAGTACTATACCTAGACCCTTATGCAATTTGCTTTCCAAAGATGCTCATTTTTTCTTTGATGATGATTGTCTTCAAGCCTTCCATACCATTAGACCTTTATTGTCTGCAGCACCCATAATCCAGCCCCCGGATTGGTCGTTGCCATTTGATATTATATGTAATGCATCTGACTATGATGTTGAAGTTATGTTAGGACAGAGAGTTGACAAGAAACATATTGTCATATATTATTCTAGTAAGACCTTCTCAGAAGCTCAATTGAATTATACTATGAATGAGAAAGAATTACTAGCAGATTGTGTTTGCTATCGATAAATTCTTTCTTATCTCCTTGGATCCAAGGTTGTGGTGGATCTGAGATCATCTTTCTTTTAAGCATTTACTTACCAAGAAAAACACCAAATGTAGGTTGATTAGATGGATTCTTCTATTACAAGAATTTAATCTAGAAATTCGAGATAAGAAAGTTTCCGAGATTGTGGTAGCAGATCATCTGTACAGGGTCTTAGTTAAGTCACCCTCCACCACTGAGTTGGTTAGAGATTCATTCCCTCATAAGCAATTATTTACGATTTCTCATATTCCTTCTCCATGGTTTGCACGTATAGTGAACTACCTGGCTGTTGGGAAGCTTCCTGATGATTGGAGTAAGCAAGAGAAATATAGATTCTTCTCACAGCAGAAGTTCTATTATTGAGAGGATCCAGAGTTGTTTAGGTTTTGTCTGGCCATATTATTCACCGATGTGTCCCGGGTGAGTTTCATAGTATTCTTACCTTTGTCACACTCTTGCATGTAGAGGCATTTTAATCCCGGAAAACTGTTGTCAAGGTTTTGAAGTGGTTTCTTTTGGCCAACTATCTTTAGAGATGCCCATGAGTTTTTTTCGCAATTGTGTCCAATGTCAAAATGTTAGAAATATATCTCGTAGAGACATGATGCCCTTTAATCCTATTCTGGTTGTTGAGATCTTTGATGTGCGGAGTATAGACTTTATGGGACCTTTCCCTTCTTCTTTTAACTTTGAGTACATTTTGGTTGCGGTAGATTATATGTCCAAATAAGTTGAAGCATTGGCCACAAGAACCAATGATCATAAGGTAGTGGTTAAGTTTGTACAAAGTCACATTTTTTGTCACTTTAGATTTCCTCGTTCCATCATTAGTGTGGTGGCTCCCATTTTAAGCACTGAAATTTTGGGCCTCTACTGCGGAAGTATTCTATTACTCATAACGTTGCCACACCTTATCATTCGCAAACCAGTGGTCAAATAAAGGTGTCCAATAGGGAGATCATGTGCATTCTTGAGAAAATGGTTAGGCCTGATAGAAAAGATTGGTTTTTGAGACTAGATGATGCATTGTGGGCCTAAGGCACTGCTTATAAGACTCCTATTAGCATGTCCCCTTACCGAATGGAATTTGGGAAAGCTTGTCACTTACCTGTTGAGTTGGAACACCATACTTTATGGGCCATTAAAACATTTAATTTTGATATGGTCAAAGCTGGTTCCAACCGTTGTCTTCAACTCTTGGAGTTGGAAGAAATGCGAAATGATGCAAATGAGAGCGCACTTATTAATAAGACTAGGACAAAGGCTTCTCATGATAAACATTATCACCAATTCCGATGAACCCAACTTACCTTTAGGAATACCGCGGTGTACGTAAGACACGTACTTATCTCACAAACCTACCAGGATCTCTGATAACAGTACCTTAACATTTTCACAATCTCACATCACAAACCAACATAAGCAGTGGAATCAAAGTATATTAGCGGAATCATAAATAAAATGGTGAAATGTCTAATGATAATATAATAGTGATAACCGAGTTATTCTGTTACATTCATCCATGCCATATAATATAATTTCAAAAACATACACAATCCACAGTTATACCCAGAAGTATCAAAATATGATGTACAATCTCACGATGTGGTGTAAGCATAGTGGTCGTAAGCACAATCCTGATCGTGCTCCTCTGCTTCTGGCATCCACCAGTTGCTCACACCATACTCTAACCCAGAAGATACTGGGTCACCCGCCATTGGCACCACGATACCTGCATCATTATCTAAAAAATGGTGTATACGTGGGGTGAGATTTTCAACTCGCTCAGTGAGGGGTGGGGTCAAGCACATCCAAGCAAGACAATAGCAGTAATAATTTATGATGCATGATCGCGGAAATTAAACACAGTCCATGATGCTCGTGATGCAATTCATTTATTTATTATCCACCTAACAATACAAACTAAGTCGGTTAAATTCTACTACAATGCATTAGGCTGTATCCTTCGTCTCAGAACCACCATCGACTACGCAAAGATACAAACCCTAGCCATGATTAGAACTCTATCGGTCCCAGTATGCATCCATGGGTCACCCAAAAACCCCGATAACCCCCTCCTGGCAGTCATGGCACCGATACATCACCAGCCACGGAGGACAGGTTCCCGCCTCCAGCTACAATCACATCGTACCTAGGGTGTGGCATTCCAAAAAGGGACATCGAACACACCACAATGGGTCATCCAACACCTCGACCCCTGTTGGCAAGGGTTCCTAGCATAGGGAGTGATACCTAACCACATATATTCTACATGCCTTTATAGTGATACAGGTAGTATGAATTACACGATACCGGCAAGACCTCGGTCACAAAGTGTAATCTATCTCCAAATACAGTCCCGGGTATGCGATAACAGCGAGACCTTGGCCACAAAGTGTAACCCGAGACCGTTTACCTAATCTAGCATGCATATCATAGTTAAGTATGGACTACTCGACACCAGTACTAATCATCGGCCACGAAGCGCATCCATTTCCAAATGCAGCCCCGGGGGTACAAGATACCAGTGAGACCTTGGCCACGAAGTGTAACTCGCGACTACAACTAACTCTAATGCACATAATCAATGCATGAATGCAACATACATACGAAAATCACGTCACCAGTACCACCTCGGTCACGTCAAATTCTGTCTCACACACACAACCAAACACACGGCAATCACGGTACCGGTACCACCTCAACCACACCAGATCCCGTCATACATCTCCATACAATTCATATCATAATCGTAAATGACAAATATAACATATCATCATCATATTTGAGCAAACAATTAAATATATAATTCTAAGCATATGAGCAATTTAATAATAATAAACATTCCAAAATAAACACAGTCCATCCCTCACCTATTTTACGATCAAGTGTGTTCGGGTTCAAGTACGACCACCGATCGATCAATTCAATTATGGCTTTGGGGCACATGTGCATCACTATCCTAGACACAAAGGAAATCATACATCAGTACTCGTCGGGAATGTAGAGGGACCTACACAAGTCACCCCTAGGGTACAGACATTGTTCCTAGGTGATAGTACTGTCATTGGAAACACCCACCAGAAACAGGGCATTTCTATCAAAAATATCAGTCCTGTTTCCAGTGGAGAAGTCAGAGAGCATGTAAGGTTCACATGTCCACCAGAAATATGCAACCAAAAATAGTCCCAATGGATCCGGTGGGTTGTTTTCAGTGGTGGTTCAGGGCAGTCCAACTATTTCGGGGTTTTTAGGCTCGGGCTCAATCACCAGGATTTGTTCCATGGAGTTTATAGGGGATTTTCCTAGCATCATTCTAAGCCAAGAAAATTCCAATTCCACTAAGCCATTTGGGAGATACATCGATCGAATGATCAAAACCCTAGTTAGTCTTTTGGCAATACATGTTGCTAGAGCTCACTAGGCTTGGTTGACTTAATAACAACACTGGGAGGGTAGAACACTCATCCTACAACCTTAAAATGGTTTGTACATCAAGATTCCATCCATACCTAGCCCTACCTAAGTCGAAATGAAGAGAGAGAGTGGTATGGGAGGTTGTACTTACCACTGGCAATGATTCTGGCAACAAGGCGGCGGTCGGCACCAAGGTAGGCCTCCAATCCCTTCTCCGTCCTCTTCTTCTTCTTTCCTCTCCTCTTTCTCTCCTCTCCTACAATGGGCACAAGGGAAATGAGGCAATGAATCCTCATTTTCCAACTTAAAACTTAAGTGGGCCTTAGGGTCTGCTTGGTTTGGACCTCTTTTGAACCAATCGGGTTAAAATGAAATTCAGGGCATGAGCACTCACAGATTTAGGTCCATAAAGTGCTCAGATCATGAGGAAGATGTGGAGGATTATTTGGATCATCCGGAGTCATTCACATTGTGAGTGGCAGGAACCACGGGCATCGGAACCCCAATAATGGCCTATCAACCCATCGGAAATAGGCATCGGATCGAACCAATCTGCTTACGGTGGCTTTTCTTGGTGGTCAAGATAGCTTGATGTCTTACCAACTTGCTATCCATGGTTGGTCTTGCGGTGGTTGCCCTAGGACATGCTCAGGCTATTCGATAGTTTTTATGCTTGTCAAAATTCAAGTGTGGGAAGTCGGGTCACTTACCGTTTGGGATCGAAAGGTATGAATCCACTCTAGTTAGATAGGCACACGATGCATGAATATGTGGGGTCATCTCTAACCCTTCGACAATTCACAACCGCGAGCCAAAACACGGACATACTTTCGATCTCGATTGAGGCTTGTCTATGATTTGAAATTGCCAGTTAGGCCAGTGTAACTTCCCTTACCTTATAAAATTTTTTCCCGAAATTGAACATACCGGAAAATCGAACAATCGGAATCCTTCATCATTTCATCTTCCTGTTCCCAGGATGCTTCCTGTTTGGGGTGGTTCATCCATTTCACTTTGACAAAGGAAACAGTGCAATTGCGAAGAATATGGTCCTTCCGATCAACAATTTTCTCTGGATACTCCACGTAGGAAAAATTCTCATCCAACTCACGGGGTATGTAAGTCAAGACGTGAGTGGGTAGAAATATCTTCCTCAACATAGAAACATGGAAAACATCATGTGTACCTTCCAACTCGGCTAGTAAAGCTATCCGGTAAGTTGTTAGTCTGATCCTCTCTAGTACATCATACGGTCCCAAAAATCTTAGCCTAAGATTTCCCTTCTTGCCGAACCGCATCACCCCTTTAACTGGGGAGAGCCATAAGAACACCTTGTCTCCAACACCAAACTCCAGTGTTTCCTCCTAACATCTCGTAGCTTCTGCCAGGTGAGGCCTTAATCATTTCTCTAATCACATTCACCTTCTCACTGAGCTGTATTAAGTCTAAACCCAAAATTGCCACTCTCCAAGCTCATCCCAATAGAGTGGAGTTTAGCACTTCCTACCATCGTGCCTCGAATGGGAAAATTATGATGGTGGCTTGATAACTATTGTTGTAGGAGAACTTAATAAAAATGTGCTCATCCCAACTATAACTCATATCCAAGGCATATGCTTAGAGTAGGTCCTCCAATGTCTAAATAGTCCTCTCCGATTGACCATCGATGCGAGGGTGAAAAGCGATCTTTGAAAAATTGTGTGCCCTATACACACATATCCAAAACTTAGAAGTGAACGGATCTCGATAGATGATACACCATGAAACCCCGATGATGTTATTGGTATACAACTTGGTCAACTTGTCCATAGAAAATGTGATCTTGATTGGGATAAATTGGGTTGCCTTGGTCAAGCGGTCCACAACTACCCAAATGGCATCCATACCCTACGTAGAGGTAGGCTTGTGAAGTCCATGGTAATATTCTCCCATTTCCACTCGGAATAGGTAGGTGTAATAACCCATGGGGCCTCTTCTCCGGCTTGACTTCTGGCATGTGAGGCATCTAGACACATGTGGCCATCATTCTTCATTCCTTTCCACCAAGAAGCCTTTGAGGTCCTTATAAATTTTAGTCTTTGTGGGGTGAATGGAGTATGGAGAGCTATGTGCCTCTTTCAAATTGTGTCTCAAATCACCATCATTGGCACCAAACCTCCCTTTGAAATTGAGAACTTCACTTTTAGTTATACAGAAATCCAAGTCCTTTTGGGTTCCTTCCGGCATTCTACTATCATCTTGCAGTTCACGTAGCGATCTGTTGATCCAATCCACTAGACTAGGTTGCACCACCAATCGAAATGACAAAGTGACACCCTCTACTAATGGAAGTCTAGTTTCCTGGCCTCCTCTAGGAAATACTCATTAGTGGTCAATGATGCAGAGTCGGTGGTGGGATTTTCGATAAGTGCATCAACTACCCATTAGCCTTTCCAGTGATAGTGGATAGTACAATCATAATCCTTCATTAGCTCTAACCAATGCCTCTTCTCATGTTGAGCTCTTTTTGGGTGAAGAAGTACTTGAGGCTCTTATAGTCCGAAGATCTCACTCTTCTCACCATTCACGTAGTGTCTCCGATTTTTAGTTCAAAAATCCATCCAACTCAAATCATGGGTGGGGAGTTCTTTCATTATCCTTCAACGGCGGGATGCATAAGCAATGACTTTTTCATGTTGCATCAATACAAATCCCATTGAAGGCATAAATACACAATCATACCACTGCGGTGGAATAGTCAAAACTGAGCTGATACCAACTTTGCCTTAGCTCCTTGAACTCTTCTCATAAGCCTCCTCCCATTTTACACCCTTTTTGAATCGGGTCGCCAGTAGCAATAGGAGAAAGTTCTCAATAAACCTCCTGTAGTTCCCCAATCCCGAAAAACTATTATATCCTTTCTGATCTTGGGAGTCTCCCATTCTAGAACGCCTTCACCTTGCAGGGTCAACCTCTATACCCTTATCAAGCATTGGCTTAGGAATGCCACTGTGCGCCTCACACTTGTTGAATTTGGCATAGGTTGCTTCTCCCTCAGCGTTGCAATACTAACCTCGATGAGCGCATGTTCCCCCTTTTTTG
>CM040961.1:45827608-45847357 GCA_022985045.1 Macadamia tetraphylla | reverse complement strand
CAACACTAGTATGGTGATTTTTCCCAGCCCCCCTCCCTCTAACAAGATTAGGATAAATCCCGAGAGCTCCCCTCTGGTTCAGGCATCACATAACTGATGCTATAATTGTCACTCATATGGGCATTTTGCTAAGGATTGCCGATACCAATCAGCTACACCATCAAATCAGCCCCTCGTCCATAGACTTGTATTAATCTGAGGAACTAGCCTCGTGGAAGGATGTACGCCTTGTCCCCTGAGGAGGCAAAGGGCCCAAAGATAGAAGTAGTAGCAAGTACACTTTAATTAAGAAATTTTGTGATAAATTTTGAGTAATCTGATATACTTATATGCAATGCATTGCTAGGTGTCTTATCTATATCGGTATCCCAAAAGATATGTCTTATTTGACTCTAGAGCATCGCATTCATTTGTGTCCAAGAGATTTCCTAGGAAGCTTGATGTGCCATCCAGACATTAGAATGCAAGTTAGTTGTTAGTATGCCTACAGGCACGGTGAAACAGTTGAAGGAAGTATGTGGGCCATGCTCTTGAGATTAGTGGAAGGAAGTGATGCCCAACTTATCAAATTCAACATGTAGAATTTTGACATCATTCTGGGCATGGATTGGTTGTTGGTCACCAAGAAAATGTAATGTGCCGAGAAACAAGTTAAGGTGATGGATGATAAAGGAGAAGAGCTTGTATATCAAGTTGAAAGGAATAAGTGCCCCGAAAAACTATTATCTCCCTTTGGGTGGTGAGACTATGGAGAGTGGATGTTAGGGCTACCTAGCATCGTAGATGTAGATGCAAAGGTTATGAAACTAAAGGAATTGGAGGTAGTAAAGGAATTTCGATGTTTTTCTAGATGATCTAACCTAGCTAACGACAAAGAGGTGGAGTTTGCCATAGATTTAATTCCTAGAGCTACCCCAATGTCTAAGGCTCAGAGAATGGCACTCCAAGTTAAAGGAGCCACGAACGTGCAAGATTTATTAAAAAGGGGTTTATATGCCCAAGTGTCTCCCTTAGGATGCACCACCATGTTTGTTAAGAAGAAGGATGGTAGTTTGGATATGTGCATCGACTACCGAATTGAATAAGTTAACCATCAAGATAAATGGGGACATACCAAAGATAATTTTTAGAACCCGATAGTCATTATGAATTCCTAGTGCTATCTTTTGGGTTGACTAATGCACTAGCTACTTTCATAAATTTAATGAACTGGGTATTTCATGATGTCCTTGATAAGTGGATCATCATTTTCATCGATGACATCTTGATTTACTCAAAGTCAAAAAAGAGCATGTAAGACACTTGAGAAGGTACTACAAAGACCGAGAGAATAGCGTTATATGCCAAGTTCAACAAGTGTGAGTTTTGGCTAAAGGGTTAGATTCCTAAGACCGGGTGCCCAGAATGGGATCAAAGAGGACTCAGATAAAGTGAAGGCTATAGTGGGTGGGAGACACCCAAGAATGAAATAGAAATTAGAAGTTTTTAGGCTCAACAGCTACTCCCAAAAAGATCATTGAAAATTTACGATTTCTACGACGATGACCAAGTTAACTGTGTGTGAAGTTTGATTGGTAAAAAAATGAAAACAACTTCCAAGAACTGAAGAAGTGGTTAGTGTCACTTTGTTTGACCATTCCAAATGGAATTGGGATGAACTATACCGATGCTTCTAAGATCGGGTTGGGGCGGGTTTTTTATGCAAGATGACAAGGTGGTAGCATATGTATCCGGAAACTTAAGGAATATGAGAAGAATTACCCCACTCATGATTTAGAATGGCGATAGTCATCTTTTCTTTGAAGATCTGCACCATTATCTATATGGGGAGAAGTAATATATAGTGATCACAAAAGTCTTAAGTATTTCCCACCCAAAGAGAATTGAATATGAGGCGAGAAGGTGGCTTGAACTTATGAAGGACTATGATTGTGACATTCAAGATCATCCGCAAAGCTAATGGGTGGCATGGCTTAAGTCGAAGGCTCAAACGTAGCACTTTTGTATTTAGCTATTAGTCCACAGTTTATACAAGAGGTGGTACGATAGATGAAATCCTCTATATGAAGGAGAAACCCTTGGGAGCTCGAACATCAGCCAGATGATGTTAAGCACAAACCCTATCCCCGATCCATTAGGCAAGAAGTGATAATGAAACAATCTTTGGATTCGAGCTTCAAAGGATCGGCTAAAATTCAGAATGACAATGAAAGACCCTTACTTCACAATACCCGTGATAGAGCAATGTTTTCATGACAGTTTGTGTCCCCGATGATAGGAAATACAGACAATATAGTTCAATACCCCCCATCCCGTAAATGAAGATGTATAAAGATCTTAAACAAAGCTATTGGTCCAACAATAAAAACTGCTATAGCCTTGTATGTGGCACACTATCTTATGTGTCGAAGGTCAAGGCGTAATGACATTGACCATATGACATTCTTCAGCCACTCCACATACTAGAGTGGAAGGGGACAGATCACTATGGATTTTGTCATGTGGCAACCCTATACCCCCAAAGGGGGATGGATGCAATTTTGTGGTAGTTGACAAGTTTACCGAGACAACTCAATTTCATTCCAATCGGACCAATTATTCCATGAACAAGTTAGCACAACTATATTTGATAACATAGTCGTTGCATCGAGGCTAGTGAGCATTTTGTCGATAGAGACCCAAGGTTTACATCTAGATTTGAGAAGAGCCGCCAAGAAGCCTTGGGGACACAAGTAAATCTGTTACACTCGTGCCTAATCCAATTAATTTAAATTATTATGATAGGCCTCGGATCAAGTTTGGGAAGTATGATGGGGTTTTTGGGCTCGAGGTTGCACATTACAAAGGGGGTAGAGAAAACCCCACATATTGGGCATTGTGTGCCTATCTAATTAGAGGGATTCATACCTTCCTATCCTGACGGTAAGTGCCCCGACTCCCCACAATTGATTTCTAGCACGTTTAAATTATCAAAGGCCTTTAACATGTTCGGGGGTAACCACTGGGGAGACCAACCATAGGATAGCAAGTTTTTGACCCCCGTAAACAAGCCATCGAAGTAGCCGGCCAATTCGGCCTGCTGTGGGTTGACACACCGAGGTTTCATGCCCGTGGTCCTTGCCACTGTTTTGTAAATGGTTTCAGATGATCCCAAATCATCCTCCACACCTTCTTCTTGATGTGGACACTTTTTGGACCTAATTGTGTGGCTTCTCGGCCCCTAAACTCGCTTTTAACCCGATTGGTTCAAAAGAGGTCCAAACCAAACAAACTCTAAGGCCCACTTAAGTTATAAGTTGGTTGAATCATCTTTTCCCCTTGTGCCCAATGTAGGAGAGGAGAGAAATAGGAGAGGAAAAGAAGAAGAGGAAGAAGGAAGGGTTTGGGAGGCCTACCTTGGTGTCACCCCCCCTTATTCCCGGGAATTTTTTCGGAGGTAAGTAAAACCCTCCCATAGCACTCTCTCTTTTTTCAATTTGACCTAGATAAAGCTAGGTATGGATGGAATCTTGGTGTACACACCATGTTAAGGTTGTAGGATGAGTGTTAAAACCCTCCTGTTGTTATCGAGCTTGACCAAGCTCGGTGAGCCCGACAACATGTAATGCCAAAAGACCAACTAGGGTTTCATCTTTCGATCAACGATCTCCCAAATAGCTTAGGGGAATTTAAAATTTTTTCTTGGCTTAGAATGATGCGGGGAACATCCCCACAAACTCTATAGAACAAATCTTGGCAATGGGCCAGAGCCAAAAGCCCAATTCGAGTTGGATTTCTGTCAATCGAAAATACGCACAAGAAAAATAAAGGTGGTCTCTCTCACCTCCACCGTAAAGATGATGTTTTCGGAAATGCCCTGCTTCGATGGTTGTTTCGGTGACATCACTATCATTGGGAAAAAAGTGTTTGTATATTTTGGGGTGACTTTGTGGGTCCCTCCGATTTTTTTGATGGGTACTATGTAGGACCCTTGTGTCTGGAGATGTGGACGTGCCTCAAGCTGGAATTAAATTGATCAATTGGTAGCCGCACTTAAACCCAAACACACCCGATCGTAAAATAGGTGAGGGATGGACTGTGCATATTTCTAAAATGTTTATTATCATTAAATTTCCCACATGTTTAGAATTATATGTTTAATTGTAATTATTCAAATACGATTATGATATGCTTCATTGTCACTTTATGATCTTGATATGAATTGTATGGAAATGTATGACGGATCCGGTGGGGCCGATGTGGTACCGATACATCGTTATCACCGTGTTTGGTTGTGTGTGTGAGAGTAATCCAACGGGCCAAGGTGGTCCCGGTGCCATGATTTTCGTATGTATGTTGCATTCATGCATTGATTATGTGCATTAGAGGTTAGTTGTAGTCGGGTTACACTTTGTAGCCAAGGTCTCTGGTATCATGTACCCTGTGACTGCATTTGGAAATGGATACGCTTTGTGGTCGAGGTCTTCCCTGTTGTGTAGTCCATACTCAACTACTATTTGCATACTAGATTAGGTAAATGGTCTCGGTTTACTTTATGGCCAAGGTCTCTAGTATCGTGTATTTGGATCAGATTTGGAGATAGATTACACTTTGTCGAGGTCTCCCGGATCGTGTAATCCATACTAACTGTATCATTATGAAGGCATGTAGTATATATGTGGTTAGGTATCACTCCCTATGCTATGCACCCTTGCCAATAGGGGTTGAGGTGTTGAATAACCCATTGTGGTATGTTTGATGTGCCTTTCTGAAGTCCCACTCCCATGGTATGATGTGATTGTTGCCAGAGGCGGGAACCTATCTAGCATGGCCGATGTGTTACCGATGCCATGATTGCCAGGTGGAGGTTATCAGAGGTTTGTTGGGTGACCCATGGATGCATACGGGGATCGACAAGCTTCTAATCAAGCTGGGGTTTATATCACTACAGTGGGTGTCGCTTCGAGACGAGGGATAAAAATTTTAATGCCCATAGTAACAATTACCATACTTAGTTTGTATTGTTAGGTGGATAATAAATAATTGAACTGCATCACGAGCATTATGGACTAGTGTTTAATTTTCACAATCATGCATCATAAATTATTATGCTATTGACTTGCTTGGATGTGCTTGACCCCACCCCTCACGAGCGAGTTAGAAGGCTCCCCCCATGTATATACCCTTTTTAGATGATGATGCGTACTGGTTAATGGGGGGTGACCCAAGTCTTTCGGGTCGAGTATGGTGAGTGAGGTGGATGCCGTATGAAGAAGCACGATCGACTTTGTTTTTTCATCGGTTTAAAACCGCATCCGTGAGATTGTACATCATATTTTGATACTTTCGGATATAGCTGTGGATTGTATATTTTCTTGAGATTATAGTATATGTCATGGATGAATGTAACAGAATAACTCAGTTATTGCTATTATATTATCATTAGATGTTTCTCCATTTTACTTATAATTCCACTACTATACTCTGATTCCGCTGCTTATGTTGGTTTATGTGAGATTGTGAAAATGTTAAGGGACTGCTATCAGAGATCCTAGTAGATTAGTAAGACAGGTACATGTCTTACTCGCACTATCATTATCCTAATGGTAAGTTGGGTCTACTGGAAATGGGGTGTGATAGCTATGGTATCAAAGCACAATGCTCTGCCTTAACTCACATTCTCAGCCAAACCATGAGATGCTTTGCCTTAACTCACATTCTCAGCCAAACTATGATTTTGGGGAAACTAGGATTAAATAAAATCTCAGGACAACAATAGTAGAAATTTCACAATTAGGAGACAAGCATAGGTGTAATAGCCATTTCATTATAGTAAAGAACTTGAATACACAGCTTACACTTTTTATAAAAATTAAAGTACGAAAAGCAGAAAATCCTAACTAGCCTAAGACTAGGAAATTAAACAACTGAAGCAAATGACATAATGTAAAAGTTTAACTTAACCTAAAACATCAAAACTCAAATAAAAACATGAAAAGGAAAATCTTAAAAGCTACAGTGGCGACATGCCACTACTCTTGCTGCTGCAGCTGCTAGTTCTGTCCTTGGCCCTGAGCTTGGTTCGGACCATGTGTTCCTGAAGGAGGCACCAGAATACCGAAATGGAAGACCATCGCCTGCATCTGTGCCTCTAGGGAGGCCACTCTATTATCCACAAGATAATAGGTCCTGTCTATACCCTTGAGGCGTCTATCCATGCTCCTCATCAGTGATATAGTGGTACCCAGATGGGCCATAACATCATTGAGACCGTAAGGCCTCGCACCCCTAGTGCTCTGAGATATAGAAGCCGCCATAGAACCCATAGCCTGGGGATCAGATGGTGGAGCCCCACCAACCCTAGTGCTTGTTCTCCTGCACCACCAACATCACCGACACCGCCACCCTCTGCCTCCATAGGTTTCTAACCCTCTCCTAGAATAGGAGTCACCTACTATAGATTTATGGTCATCTTATTTAGAGAGTCTTGGTTGAAGTCTGTGACCTCTTCACCCAAGCGTGCCTCACCCTCCAAGTCCACCCCAAAGTGGCGGAAGATTTCAGTCAATATCCTCTCGTACCATAGGTTCCCTACTCGGCGATCCTGCCCCTCGGACCGAATTACCATAGTCCACGTTAGGAGGTAAGGAAAATGTATCTGCACTAGCATGTATACGCAGTAAGTCACGTAGGCATGCAATACGGATACCTCATCGTAGTGCCCACAAGTGGGGAGGATGTTCAGCTAGACTGCCAGATAGACAACCTTCAGAGTGGTAAGGTAGTTGACTATGCGATCCCATCCACTGGCCTCCTTAGTTAGCATATTATCTACCTCTTGAAGGGTATCGAATGGAAGTTATGTCGAGTCCAAGGTGGGCAATACACTAGATCACCAAAGATTGCGATCATCAAAATATTGGCTAGCTACCCCATGTCGAAGGAGATTTCCACCCCCCTTACATAAGAGGTAATCCGCATCTCTTCGGTACCCCGGTTCACGTATTCCATGTTGGAGTAGAATAGCCTAACCAATGTGGGGTAGTAGTATCTAATGGGTTTCAGGATGCAGTACCACCCGATCTCCTCAAACCGCTAACAAAGATAGAACGTGTGGAATTCGTTGGTCTTCACATAGACTTCTCGGTCTACGTTGTGGTGCTCAAAGAGTTCCCAATGGTCTCGCTCATCCACAGAGCGGAATAAGATTGGGTTGAACTGATCGGCGGCGTCTTGCTCCTCTTGTATAAGAGCTCATCGGGTATGTACACGGCGTCCAGACATCATTGCAGGATGAGTCCTAAGGATTTGGAATGGAAAACCTAGTTAAATGGCTGAATACAAAACTCACAGAGAAGAAAATCATAAAACTAGGTTATAGAGAGGAGAAAAACATACCTTGGATGCGAATGCGGCATCGATCGATCGCAAAATAGATAGAGGAAGGTAGGGAATGGGTAGCAAAATACTCCTTGGCCATTTTCACACCTTTCCCACAAGAGAAAATAGGGTTTTGTGTAAAAGAACCAAGACTCGAGCCTATATATGTATGTGTTGAATCCACCAGAAAAAGCTCACCGGAAACACTGGGCATGAATCCGGTGTCTGTTTCTAGTGAAGTAAAAATTTGATTTTTGCCCTCTGTTTTGCCCATCAAAAATACCACTAAAATTTTCGATGGATTAAACCATATTTCGGTGATTTGACTCCCTATTTCTAGTGGACTCTTTTGGAAAATGAATCATTTTATTTTTCCAATCTAAGATTTTATTTTAGTTCCTTTAATGGTGTGCCTCTTTAGGATACTTACGTGATTGGATTTTAATACGTGTGGACCCCACTTATGCATGCCCTAACCCTAATTTTTCCAACTGTATATGTGTGGAACCCACTATGTATGCATGTGTTCCATTTACATGCAATATTGTTTATGCATGTGCATAATTGATTCCTTCAGTGAATCATGTCCCGTCAGAACACCCGATCCCAATCTTGATCCCAATCATGCCCGTCAACTCCCGCTGTCCCTACACGGAATCGGGGTAGACGCTGCAATGCACCTCCGGCTCTATTTGTACTTACAGCCCAGGATGTTGCATCTATCATGAATAACATCATGCGGGAAGTTGAGGAAAGGCAAAACCAATTTATGGTTGGGATCGATGATAGGATCTAAGCGATAATGGAAGCCAAAAATACACCGCCCGTACCTCCTACTCCACCAGCACCCATTTTAATACCTGTTAGATTGACTACCATTCAAACATCTAGTGGGGCATAAGTGCATGGGCATATGCATGTGCAAGATCCGATGCCAGAACAAGCTCAACCCCATGTAGAGGGCTGGATAGAGTTGAGAAAAATGATGGAGAAGTTTCAGTGGCTTAGGCCCCCATGATTCTCAAAGGTGGGACAAGACCCGTTGTATCCATCAAGATGGATTGGTGGAATGAAGAAGGTTTTTAGACTGATGGGTTGCATTAATGAGCAGAAAATTTTATGTGCAGGTTATCTGTTACAGAATGAAGCAGATGATTGGTGCAGTACCACCGAGCCTATTCTGAGGGCTAGTAACCCGAACCCACTTGGGTAGACTTCAAAGGGGCCTTCTTTGAGAACTATTTTTTGGAAAGCTTCCGGGATAGGAGAGAGAGTGAGTTCTCTCAGTTGGTTCAAGGTTCACGGTCTGTGCTCGAATCAGCAATGCTTCGAGGAGCTATTCTATTTCACTCCTGAGCATCTTAGAGGTGATAGAGCCAAGGCAAAGAAGTTTTAGAAAGGGTTGAGGCCAAGTATTGGGTCAACCATTGTGGGGTTAAAACTACAAACCTATGCTGAGGTGGTCTAAGTGGCCAAATCTATTAAAGACTAGCATAGGGACAACTACACGGCTCAATAAGGGACTGAAAAGAGGCCAATGGGATCTACTGATTCTAGGGGAGGTAGTAAACCTTTCCGAATGCCTTATGTCAACCCAACTCCAAGGCAATTTAGGAGGCCCGATACTAGTCGACTTCCCACCCTCTCGATCTAGTGCTACATCTCGCTTCAGGATCGAGCCCAGATGCTTTCATTGTGTCACGGCCACATGGAGAGGGCATAACCCCACAAGGCTGGGGTGTTGTACCTACACTATGGCACCTAGGCCCCAATAGACATATTCAGCCTCTAGACTAGCACAACACCCACAGGCGTGAGACCATAGGCGTAGTGTTTGCTATGACCAGAAGATGCCGAGGCTGCACCTGTAGTGATGTACATTGTTGATATCATTATTTCTAACATGTGTTAATTGACTGGAGCCTCGCATTTGTTCGTGTCACCGGCATTTGCAAAGAAGATGAGAATTCCACCTAAGGGACTGACTCAATGTTTGGCTTTGAGCACCCCTACAGGAAGTGTGGTGGGTTTGAACTATGTTTATGAGCCTTGTCCAGTGACCATAGGTGATCATAAGTTGAATGCTCACTTGATCGAGTTGGGTATGACCGACTTCGACGTGATTTTAGGAATGGACTGAATGTTTGCATATAGAGCTAGTGTGCTATGTGCAGAGAAGGATATCATTTTTAGACCTTGTGATGATGATGAGTTTGTATTCCAAGAGGATAAGCCCAAGAAATCTAAGAAAGTTATCGTATCCGCACTCCAGATGAAGAAGCTACCGGATAAGGGATGTCAAGGCTACTTAGCATCTGTGATGGATACTAAGATAGAGATTAGGCCATTGGTCGAGCAAGATGTGGTGAGGGAATTTCCCGATATATTCTCGGATGACTTGATAGGCTTGCCACCAAACTAAGAGATAGAGTTTGCTATAGACCTACTCCTGTGTTTGGCACCAGGTCAAAGGCCCCTCACATGACCCCCATAGAATTAAAGGAATTGTAGGTGCAACTTCAAGACCTTCTGAAGAAGGGATTCATTAGACCTAGTGTGTCTCCATGGAGAGCACCAGTATTGTTCGTCAAGAAGAAAGAAGGAAGTATGAGATTATGCATTGATTACCGGGAGCTTAATAGGCTAACTATCAAGAATCGGTATCCTTTGCCAAGGATAGATGATTGATTTGATCAGTTATAGAGTGCCAAGGTGTTCTTTAAGATCGACCTTAGATCGGGCTACCACCAACTCAGGATCAAGGATAGTGATGTTAGTAAGATAGCCTTCAGATCAAGGTATGGACATTATGAATTCTTGGTAATGTCATTTGGGTTGACTAATGCACAGGCTGCATTCATGGATTTGATAAACAAAGTATTCCAGGATGTCTTAGACAAGTTTGTGATAGTATTCATTGATGACATTTTGGTCTACTCCAAGAGTGCAGAGGAACATGCTGTTCACCTGAGGTTAGTACTGCAACTGCTGAGAGAGAAGCAACTCTATGCCAAATTTAGCAAGTGTGAGTTTTGGTTGTCACAGGTGCCATTCCTTGGCCACATTATTTCAGCCAAGGGTATAGAGGTTGACCCAGGCAAGGTGAATGCAAATCTAGAATGGGAGACTCCCAAGAGTGTAGCAGACATACGTAGTTTTCTAGGATTGGCTAGATACTATAGGAGATTTATCGAGAAATTCTCTCACATTGCTACTCCGGTGACCCGACTCACACAGAAGAGTGTAAAATTTGAGTGGTCTGATGCTTGTGAGAAAAGCTTCAAAAAGCTAAGGCGAAGGTTGGTATCAACTCTAGTTTTGACTGTTCTGATCGATACAGGTGGTATGGTTGTGTATAGAGGCCTCCAAGCTGGGATTGGGTTGTGTATTGATGTAGCACGGGAAAGTCATTGCTTATGAATCCCATCAGTTGAAGGATTATGAGAAGAACTACCCCACCCATGATTTGGAGTTGGTAGCTGTGATTTTTACACTGAAAATCTAGAGACACTACATGTATGGTGAGAAGAGTGAGATCTTCAGTGTCCATAAGAGCCTCAAGTTCTTCTTCACCCAAAAGGAGCTCAACATGAGGTAGAGGCGTGGTTAGAGCTAATGAAGGATTATGATTGTACTATCCAATATCACCTAGGAAAGACCAATGTGGTAGCCAATGCACTTAGTCGAAAATCGAGTCATTGACCTTGCATCATCGACCACCAATGGGTATATCCTAGAGGAGGCCAGGAAACTAGACTTGGAACTATTAGTAGAGGGTGTCACCTTGTCACTATCGGCATTGGTGGTACAACCTAGTCTGGTGGATAGGATCACTACAGCTCAGGTTACTGATGTAGAGTTGCAAAAGCTAATAGAAAAATACCAGGAAGAAACCCAAAAGGACCTAGATTTCTCGATGACTGAAAGTGGGAGTCTCAAGTTCAAAGGGAGCTTGTGTGTGCCCAGTGATGGTGATTTGAGAGATATAGTTTTGAGAGAGGCACAAGCTCTCCATACTCCATTCACCAAGAAGCATAAATGTACAAGGACCTCAAAGGGTCCTACTAGTGGAAAGGAATAAAGAATGATGTGGCCATGTTGTGTCTAGTGCCTCACATGCCGCAAGTCAAGGCCGAGAGAGAGGCCCCATGGGTTATTATAGTCCCTACCTATTCGGAGTAGAAATGGGAGAATATTACCATGGACTTCTGCCATAAGCCTACCTCATACACGTAAAGGTATGGATGCCATTGGGTAGTTGTGGACTGCTTGACCAAGGTAGCTTACTTTATCCCAATTAGGATTACATTTTCTATGGAAAAGTTGGCGGTTGTATGTTGATGACATCATCGTTGCATGGTGTACCGTTAGTATCATCTCCGATCGAGATCCTGTGTTCACCCAAGTTCGACATGTGTGCGTATGGGCATAGAGTTGGCTTTCGCTGTTTTCACCCTCGCACCAATGGTCAATTGGAGAGGACTATTCGCACTTTGGGAGGACCTACTCGAGCATATGCCTTGGATATGAGTTATAGTTGGGATGAGCACATTTCCCTTACTGAGTTCTCTTACAACAATAGTTATCATGCCACCATCGAGATGTCCCCATTCGAGGCACAGTATGGCAGAAAATACCGGGCTCCACTCTATTGGGATGAGGTTAGTGAGCAGCATATTTTGGGTCTGAACTTGATACAAGCTACTAGTGAGAAAGTGAATGTGATCAAAGAAAGGATCAAGGTAGCTTAGTCCAAGCAGAAAAGCTATGTAGATGTTAGGAGGAAACATCTAGAGTTTGGTGATAGAGACAAGGTCTTCTTATGGATCTCCCCAGTTAAAGGGGTGATGCAGTTCGACAAGAAGGGAAAGCTCAGTCCAAGGTTTATGGGACCGTATGATGTACTAGGGAGGATAGGACTTGTAGCTTACCGGATAGCTTTACCATCAAAGTTGGAAGGTACATATGATGTCTTCCATGTACCTATGTTGAGGAAGTACATTCCTAACCCTACTCATGTCTTGACTTATATACCTCGTGAGTTGGACGAGGATTTTCCCCTACGTGGAGTTTCTGGAGAAGATTGTTGCCCGGGAAGGAGCATGGTCATCGAACCACACCGCTTCCTTCGCCAAGGTGAAATGGATGAACCACCTAACAGAAGCATCCTCGGGAGCGAGAATATGAAATGATAAAGCAAGATCTCGATTGTTTGATTTGCCTGTACATTCAATTTCGAGGATGAAATTTTATAAGGTGGGGGAAATGTTACACCGTGTCCTAATTCGATCTAATTTGAACTGTTGTGATAGGCCTCGGATCAGAGATCAAAACTACGATCAGGTTTTGGCTCACGACTGCACATTACCAAAGGGGTAGAGATGACCCCACATGTTCATGCATTATGTGCCTATCTAACTGGAGGGATTCATACCTTTCAATCCGTGATGGTAAGTGACCCGACTCCCCACACTTGATTTCAGGCACGCATTATAATTGTAGAAAGTCCTTGAGCATGATCGAGCGCAACCACCCATGCGAGACCAACCATGGGACACCAAGTTATCTTGACCACAGGAAACAAGCCATCGAAAGCAGCTTGGGCCAAAATCTGGTGCATGTTTCTGGTGGGTTGATAAATTGCTGTCGAGGTTTTGATGGTTGTGGTCCTTGTCACTCGCATCGTAAATGGTTTTGAATGATCCTGAATCATCTTCCACACCTTCATCTTGATGTGGACACCTTATGGACCTAAATGTGTTGGTTCTCATGCCCCTAAACTCATTTTAACCCGATTAGTTCAAAAGAGGTCCGAACCAAATGCACCTAAGGACCACTTGTTATAAGTTGGAAATGAGGATTCTTTTCCCTCATTTCCTTGTGCCCAACGAGGAAAGGAGAGAAAGAGGAGAGGAAGGAAGAAAAGAGGAAGAAGGAGGGATTGAGGCCTACATTGGCGCCGCCGCCTTTGTTGCTAGAATCATTGCGGAGGTAAGAACAACCTCCCATACCACTCTTTCTCTTAATTTTGACCTAGAAAAAGCTAGTTATGGATGAAATCTTGGTGTACACACCATGTTAAGGTTGTAGGATGAGTGTTCTAACCTCTCGATGTTGTTGTCGAGCTCGAACCAAGCCCGATGAGCTCCGGCAATATGTAATGCCAAAAGACCAACTAGGATTTTGATCGTTCAATCGATATATCTCCCAAGTAGCTCAGTGGAATTGAAATTTTCTTAGCTTAGAATGATGCTACGAACATCCCCTACAAACTCCATGGAACAAATCCCAACAATCGGGCCCGAGCTGGAAAGCCCCAATTCGAGTTGGACCTTTCTGTGTCCACTAGAAATATGGCACAGGAAACACTGTAGCTTTTTTCGGTGGGTTGTTTCCAGTGGACAAATGAGCTTTATGTTTTTATCACCTCCACCGTAAATAGGACTGATATTTCGTGGAAATGCCGGCTCGATGGTTGTTTTCGTGACATCGTCATTGGGAGACAAGGTTCAGATATTTTTGGGGTGACCTATGTGGGTCCCTCATGATGTTTTCAAAGCGTATTGAGGTACAATTCCCTTGTGTCTAGGATAGTGATGCGCATGTGCCCCGAAGCCGAAATTGAATTGATCGATCGGTGGCCATACTTGAACCCGAACACACCCGATAGTAAAATAGGTGAGGGATGGACTGTGTTTATTTCTAAAATGTTTATTATCATTAAATTTCTCACATGTTTAGAATTATATGTTTAATTGTAATTATTCAAATACGATTATGATATGCTTCATTGTCATTTTATGATCTTGATATGAATTGTATAGAAATGTATGACGGGGTTCGCAGGCCAAGGTAGTACCGTATCATGATCTCTATGTATTTGATATTACATATGTATGAGATGGAATCCGACGTGGATGAGGTGGTACCGGCCGTGATTGCCGTATGTATATTGCATTCATTGATTGATTATGTGCATTAGAGTTAGTTATAGTCATGTGATACACTTTGTGGCTAAGGTCTCATTGGTATCGTACCTCGACCGCATTTGAAAATGGATACGCTTTATGGATGAGGTCTTACCGATTATGTAGTCTATACTTAATCGCTATTTGTATGCTAAATTAGGTAAACGGTCTCGTGTTTCACTTTGTGGCTAAGGTCTCTAGTATCGGGGTACCCAAGATTGTATTTGGAGATGGATTACACTTTGTGGCTGAGGTCTCCATTATCATGTAATCCATACTAATTGTATCATTATGAAGGTATGTAGTATATATGTGGTTAGGTATCACTCCTTATTCTACGCACCTTGCCAATGTGAGTTGAGGTCCCGGGATAACCCATTGAGGTATGTTTGATGTGCCTTTCCGAAGTGCCACTCCTACGGTACGATGTGATTGTTGCCGGGGGCAGGAACCTGTCTGGCATAGCCGATATGTTACCGTGTCGGATCGCCGGTGGGGTTATCGGGGTTTGTAGTGACCTATGGATGCATATGGGGATCGGTGTTTCTAATCATGGCTAGGGTTTGTATTGCTGCGAGTCGTTGTCATTTTTGAGATGTGGGATACAACCTAATGCGCCGTAGTAGCATTTACCAGACTTAGTTTATATTGTTAGGTGGATAATAAATGAATGAGCTGCATCACGAGCATCATAGACTATGTGTTTAATTTCCATAATCCTGCATCATAAATTATTATTGCTATTGAGTTGCTTGGATGTGCTTGACCCCACCCTTCACTGAGCGAGTTGGAAAGCTCACCCACGATACACCCCTTTTAGATGATAATGCAAGTACCATGGTCCCAAATGGTGGGTGACCCAAAGATTTTCCCGGTCGGAGTATGGTGTGAGCGATCGTGGATGCCGTATGGAGGATCACGATCAAGAATGTGCTTACTATCACTGTGCTTACGCCGCATCGTGAGATTGTACATCATATTTTGATATGTATATTTTCTTGAGATTATAGTATATGTCATGGATGAATGTAATGAATAAATCGTTATTGCTATTATATTACCATTAGATGTTTCCATTTTACTTATAATTTCGCATTATACTCGTTTCCCGTATTTATGTTGGTTTGTGATGTGATATTATGAAAATGTTAAGGTACTGCTATTAGAGATCCTTGTAGATTGGTAAGACAGGTATGTGTCTTACTCGCACCACCGGTATTCCTAATGGTAAGTTGGGTCTACTGGAAATGGGGTGTGATAGAATCTAAGTACTAGTTTCCATCCACAAACCGATGGGCAATCAGAATGAACCATACAAATACTAGAAGACATGCTCAGGGCCTATGCAATGGAAATAAGTGGTAGTTGGGAAGAGTACTTATTTATCAAGGAGTTTTCTTATAATAATAGCTATCTAGTTACAATTGGGATGGCTCCATATTAGGCACTATATGGCAGGAAGTGTAGATCACCCTAATATTGGGATGAAGTAGGTGAGCGCCGAATGCTAGGACCGAAAATGATACAGATGACGTGTGATAAGGTTGACGTCATTTGGGAGAGGATTAAGGTAGCCCAAACATACCAAAAGAACTATACAGATAACCGTAGAAAAAACATTGAATTTCAATAGGGGGAGAAGGTGTTTCTTAAAATCTCTCCTACCACAAGGTTGCATAAATTCCACAAAAAAGGCAAGCTAATCCGAGATATATTGGCCTGTTTGAGATCTTGGCATGAGTTGGTTCCGTGGCATATATGTTGGCTTTTTCACCATCCTTAGCAATGTAGACAATGTATTCCACGCCCATCAAGCGGTACATTCATGATCCATCCCATATACTGCCCGTAGAACCGAGTATTTAGAAGCTAATATGACCTACAAAAGAATAGCCTACTCAAATTCTAGACTGGAAGATAAATACCCTTGGCAATTGCTCCATCGCTTTTGTGAAGGTTCGATGGGCCAATCATTCACTTGAGGAAGCATCCTAGGAGAATGAAGATGACATCCAGGCCAAGTATCCTCATCTTTTCGAACAACCAGGTACTATAATTTCTGGAATGAAATTTTCAAAAAGGGGTATGGTAAATGTGATACCTTACTTTCTAAATCCGGTCTATTTACTAGGTTGGTTTGGTTTGGTTTGGTCGGAGGATTTGAACTCGATCGAGTTCAGTTGGGTACCTTATGGAATATGATAGAGGGTGACCTCGAACTGGGATGGCCAGATGAGTCTGAGCCGAAGCCTAGTGAAGTCCGCATGCCTAAGCCATGCACTTGCACAAATCATAAGACCATGTATGCATAATAAAGGTACGTATCCATATTTTATGTCGAGTACACATTTTGGTCAATTACTGGGAGTGAAATACGTGTCAGGGGCTGAACCCTGTCAAAATCCCAACTATTCGCTAAGTTTCAGCAGATTGGTGGTGGTTATAGGTGGGTCTGACCCACCAGTGTGACCTACTAGTCTGATCATTAGATATTTTGACCCAGGTATAAATAGCATTTATTACCCTTTTTTTTTCCTCATTTAATGTTTTATAAGTTGGGTGAGAATAGTAAAGAAGAGAGAGAAAAGAAAGAAAGAGAAGGGAAGAAGAAGGAAGATAAAGAGAAAGAGGTGCTCGTAGTGCGATGCCGAGGTTAGATTTTTTGATTCCAACACCGAAAAAGTGATCCTTGTCTTAAGATCTACATTTTGAGATGAGTGAAACCCGTATTTCTTTAACCCTCAAGAAACCCCAAGTGAAACCCTATGGTTTGATAGAAACTTTAGATCTTTTAATCCCACCGAGAATATGAATCTAAGGTTTAATGAAAGACCTACATGTTATTTTTGAAGGTTTTAGAGGAAAAAATCATAAGATTTGAAAAGCATTTGGTGATTTCTTGAGTGGAAGAAAGGATTTGGGGTTTTGAAGGTGTTCTTAAACAAAGAGGTAAGATCTATGCTTAAGACTTTGAATTGACCCTAGATCTAGGTTAGAATCACAATATGAGACCTTAGATGTATGGAAAATGTGGTTGAATCGACCCTTTGTGGTTTCCCTAAGGTGGGAAGAAGAATAGAGGTGAACAGCAAAATCCTAGGTCTGATTGGTGGGTGGCCTACCCTATCCTGGTTGGGATTTTGGCTCGACCAATGAGCAAGGACCAGTGGGCACATGGCCCGTCAGTTCGGCTAGAGCCCTTAGGTCAAGCGGTAGGCAAGGATCGGTGGGTACCTGGCCCGTCGATTGACCTACCAATCCGACTGTTGGGTTCCGATAAGGCCCAAATTTGTTGGCCAACCTCCTATAGTGATTTTAAACATTTCGGGATCATCGTATCTCATTGGCTATGAGCCTAAAGTAGAGATATACTTAACTCAACCTTTTTATGATAGGAACTCACATCTTCTCAAGCTAGATCTTCCACGTACCGGGCGTGAGCCATTGTATATATCTAAGTAAGTGAGGAGAGGACATTGACTTCATTTTTGGAGTCTTTTTACATCATTCCAATATTGTTGTAGACTAGCCATGTCATTACTTTATTTTGGTGTGTAGACTAGTCATCCATAAATGCCATTTGCATGCATTGTCTTATGTATTATGAAATTTATTTATGATTTATAATGTTGTGATTTAATTGTTAAATGCTTATCCTTGCTATGAGTTATGAGATGGATGATTTTAAATTATTGAATATAATGCATTGCTAGACTAGATATCATAGTCGGCTTAGAAATGAATGCATTGATGGTCTGTGGAATGGGACGGTGGCACTATATAGTCGTATTATCTCATATAGAAACCTCTGTTAGGAATGACATTTCTATATTACTAATTCTTCCCAAATAGGGTTTAGATGCTGGGTATATCACTGGGAGAAGCTCGAGGTTGTGTACGAATGGTGGCGGTTGGATATAATCAAAGGGCCAATCGTACTGCTTTTACTTTAATATTGGACAAGGCCCATTTTACTGTAATATCGATGAGAAATAGAAATTTACATTAATGTCACTGAGGAACAGTAATTTACTTTTTTGGTACCCACGGCTGGCCTTCTCCGATAACCCTATGGGCATATTGCAGGATGGAGTTCGTAACTTGAATCCAGAGCATACATGCACTGTGGTTGGGAGTAGCACATAACCTATGACATAGAAATGTTTCTTAGGTGATTTAGGTTAATAAAAATGGACTTGCATACATATGAGTTCATTTGTATTGTGAATGATTACTTGGTCCTTCTTTTCACTTATTGGGCTAGTGAGCTCATCCCAGGGCACACTATTTTTTTTAGATGATCTTATAGGTTACCGATCAAGAGCTAGTCCCGGGCACCCACTATAGAATTTTGAGCTGAGGACTAGTGGGCCCCTGAAGATCTTGGCATGATGCTAGGTGCCAGTGTGAGAGCTATGTTGCTGGACAGCAACAGTGATACTTGACCTGAGATTCTTTTTTATTCTTTTGTTATGTTACCCCTTTTGTGCTATGGATATTTAAATTGTAATTCTTATGTATATATCATGCCTATGGGCCGATATGTAAACACACTATGTGTCACACCCCGTTCACACTAAACCGGAGGGGTGACCGAGTTAACACCGTTAACCCAAACTCCGCCAGATCATCGACATCAGATCCCACCACAAAGATACACACACTAACATAAATTCATCGATCAGCGGAAGACTTAGTTTTACCGTGAATAACTCCTATATACTTGATACCCAATTGGTGATACAATAATTATATACATTTGGGCCCGAAGGCATGATATATACACAAAAAGAATAAAGTTCAAATATCAAGTATATACAAGAGTTCATCAAAATCATCAGAGTGCAAAACTGCTCGGTATCAAGGCAGAGCTCAGCTCGCATCAAGGGTTGTGCCCAGCCGCATCACATGTAAGAGCTCACTGGCCTCAGAGGGGGCTCAAGACGGCCTCCAAGGTGGAGCCTGGCTCCCTTTAGAACTGCCGTCCCAAGATACTCCTCGACACGCACAGCCGTGTTCTAACTCCTTAGGGTCCACCACCTCTTCAGAAACTCGACTGGGGACCCACCCCATGCTCCTCGATGCATGACTCAGAAAATCATCTAAAAGGGTGTACACGGGATGAGCTCACTAGCTCAAAGTAGAAAGGTGGACCCACACAACACCACACATCACAACACATCATATGCACTACATGCCATGCTATACATTTTAAATCACATCCACCTAAGCAACATTACTAAGTCTTTGGTTTTAGTGCTACTACAACCACAAGGGCCAGATATCCGGCACGAGCCGCAAACTCCCTCCCCGACACGCCTATAGGGCTGTTGGAGAAGGCCCACCGTGAGTACTGAAAAGTAAAGACAATGCCGCCCACCGCTCTCAACAAATGTAAATGATCAAATAAAAAGGGGACTTA
>CM040961.1:45813467-45827508 GCA_022985045.1 Macadamia tetraphylla | reverse complement strand
CTCCGTGAAACAAATCTTGGCGATGGGGCCCCGGTGGAAAGCCCCAATTGAGTTGGACCTTCGTGTCCCTTTGGAAATATGGTATAGGAAGCATTGTAGCTATTTTCGTGGGTTGTTTCTGATGAAAAATGAGCCTAATGTGTTCTCTATGACCTCCACTGAAAATAGGACTGATATTTCTAGTGGAAATGCCCTGTTACCGGTGATAGTATTGTCACTTAAGAACTGTGTCTGTACCCTTTGGGGGTGACCTGTGTGGGTCCCTCTCGATGTTTCTGATGTGTATTGATGTATGATTCCCTTATGTATAGGACAGTGACGTGCATGTGCCCTGAAGCCAAAATTGAATTGATCGATCGATGGCCGTACTTGAACCCAAACACAACCGATCGTAAAACAGGTGAGGGATGGACTGTGCTTATTTTTTAAATGTTTATTATTTATTAAATTACTCACATACTTAGAATTATATGTTTAATTAAAATTATCATTTTACGATCATGATATGAATTGTATAGAATGTATGGGGATCCGGTGTGGTCGGGTCGGTACGTGATCGCCGTATGTATGTTGGATGTGTGTGTGAGCGAAATTCGTGTGGTGGGCGATGTCGATGCCGTGATTGCCATATGTATTTTGCATTCATGCATTGATTATGTGTATTAGAGTTTGTTGTAGTTGCGGGTTATTCTTTGTGGCCAAGGTCTCGCTGGTATCGTGTACCCTAGGACCACATTTGGAAATGGATACGCTTCATAGCCAAGGTCTTGCCAGTGTTGCGTAGTCTATACTCAACTGCTACTTGTATGCTAGATTAGGTAAACGGTCTCGGGTTTCACTTTGTGGCCAAGGTCTCTCTGGTATCGTGTACCTGGGACTGTATTTGGAGATGGATTACACTTTGTGGCCGAGGTCTCTCCGGTATTGTGTACTCAATACTAACTGTATCATTATGAAGGCATGTAGTATATATGTGGTTAGGTATCACTCCCTATGCTACGCATCCTTGCCAATAGGGGTTGAGGTGTTGGATAACCCATTGTGATATGTTTGATGAGCCTTTCCAAATTGCCACTCCCACGGTATGATTGATTGTTGCCGGAGGCAGGAACCTATCCAGCATAGCCGATGTGTCACGGTGCCATAGCGCGGGAGGGGATTATCAAGGGTTTTCTGGGTGACCCATGGATGCATACGAGGACCGATAGGCTTCTAATTATGGCTAAGGTTTGTATCTCAACGTAGTCGATGTCGTTTCCGAGACGAGGGATACAGCCTAATGCACCGTAGTAGCATTTACTAGACTTAGTTTGTATTGTTAGGTGATAATAAATAATTGAACTGCATCACGAGCATCATGGACTATATGTTCAACTTTCACAATCATGCATCATAAATTACTACTGCTATTAACTTGCTTGGATGTGCTTAACCCCACCCCTCACTGAGCGAGTTAGAAAGCTCACCCCACGTATACTCTCCATTTTAGATGATGATGTAGGTATCGTGGTGTCGATGGCAGGTGATCCAGTATCTTCTGGGTCAGAGTACGATGTGAGTGATTGGTGGATGCCAGAAGCAAAGGAGCATGACCAGGACTGTGCTTGCGACCACTGTGCTTATGCCGCACCGTGAGATTGTATATCATCTTTTGATTTTTTTGGATATAGTTGTGAATTGTATATTTTTGAGATTATAGTATATGTTATGGATGAATATAACAGAATAACTTGGTTATTGCTATTATATTACCATTAGATGTTTTTCCCATTTTATTTATAAATTCTGCTACTATACTCTGATTCCAGTGCTTATATTGGTTTGTGTTATGAGATTGTGAATATGTTAAAGTAATGCTATCAGAGATCCTGGTCGAATGTAAGACAGGTACGTGTCTTACTCACACAGCCGGTATTCTTAATGGTAAATTGGGTTTGCCGGGAGTGGGGTGTGACAACTGTGGTATCGAGGCGTGAAGTTACGCTTAACTCACAATCTCAAAACCATGATTTTGGAGAAACTAGGATTAAATAAAAATCTCAAGACAACAATAATAGAAATTGTACAACTAGGAGACAAGCATAGGTTTTGTAGCCATTTCATTATAATAAAAAACTTGAATACACAGTTTACACTTTTTATAAAATTAAAGTACGAAAAGTAGGAAATCCTAACTAGCCTCAGACTAGGAAATTAAACAAACTGGAGTAAATGACATAATGTGAAAGTTCAACAAAACCTAAAAACATCAAACTCAAACAAAAACATGAAAATGGAAATCCTAAAAGCTACAGTTGCAGACATGCCACTACTCTTGCTACTGATGGTTCTATTCTTTGCCCTGAGCCTAGTTCGGACAATATGTTCCTAGAGGAGGCACCGATATACCAAGGCGGAAGACCATCGCCTTCATCTATGCCTCTAGGGAGGCCACTCTATTGTCCATAAGACAATAGGTCCTATCCATGCTCTCGAGGTGGCTGTCCATACTCCTCATCAATGATATAATGGTATCCAGATGGGCCATGACGTTATCGAGACCGTAGGGCCTCGCACCCCTAGTACTCTGGGATGTAGAAGCTGCCATCGAACCCATAGCCTGGGGATTAGGTGGTGGAGCCCCACCAACCCCAATAGCTTCTCCTCCTGCCTCATCGGTATCGCCACCCTCTACCTCCATGGGTTGCTGACCTCCCTTGGAATAGGTGTCACCTCCCTCAGATCTATGGTCATCTTCCTTGAGAGTCTTGGTTAAAATCTATGAGCTCTTCAACCAAGCGTGCCTCACCCTCAAGTCCACCCCAAAGCGGTGGAAGATGTCAGTCAATATCCTTTCGTAGCATAGGTTCCCTACTCGGTGAACCTGCCCTTTAGACCAAGTTACCATGATCCACATTAGGAGGTAAGGCAGACATATCTGCGCCCCTATGTACACGTAGTATGTCACTTAGGCTTGCAGGACAAACACCTTATTATAATGTCTACAGGTGGGGAGGACATTCAGCTGAATCACACGATAAAAAACCTTAGGAGTGGCAAAGTAGTTGACCGAATGGTTCCATCCCTGGGCTTCCTTAGTCAGCATGTCATTAATCTCCTGGAAGGTATCGGGACTCTAAAATTCATATACCAGAGTCCGAGGTGGGTAGTACACTAGATCACCTGCATTGCTGATTATCAAAATGTTCTTCATCTACCCCATGTCAAAAGATATCTCCACCCCTTCACACAGGAGGTGATCCGCATCTCTTCAATACCTCGATTCACGTATTCCATGTTGGAGTAGAATAGCCTGACCAGGGTAGGGTAGTAGTATCGATTGGGTTTCAGGATGTGGTACCACCCGATCTCCTCAAACCGTTGACGAAGACGGAATGCGCAAAAGTCATTGGTCCTCACATAGACTCCTGGGTCAACGTTGCGGTGCTCAAAGAACTCCCAACAGTCTCGCTCAACCACAGAGCGAAACAGGATTTGGTTGAACTGCTCAGCGGCATCTGGCTCCTCTTGTAGAAGAGCACGTCAGGTACATACATGGCATCCAGACATTGTTGCAAGATGATTCCTAAGGATTTGGAATGGAAAACCTAGTTAAGGTGGAATGCAAAACTCATAAAGAAGAAAATCACAAAAAACTAGGTTATAGAGAGAGAAAACATACCCTGGATGCGAATGTAGCTCCAATCGATCATGAAATAGCATGAGGAAGGTAGAGAATGAGTAGCAAAAGACTACTTGGCCGTTTCCACACCTTCCTCACAAGAGTAAATAGGGTTTTGTGTGAATAAGCCAAGACTCGAGCCTATTTAAAGATGATTTGGTGCCATTGGAAACAAGCCACTGGAAACACTGGGCATGCTTCCGGTGCCTGCTTTCGGTGAAAAGGAAAAGTTAAATTTTGCCTCTGTTTTGCTCACGAAAATACCACTGATATTTCTGGTGGGTTAAACCATATTTTCGGTGAATTGACCCCTATTTCTGGTGGTCTCTTTTGGAAAATAAATCATTTTATTTTTCCAATCTAAGATTTTATTTTGGTTCCTTTAATGGTATGCCTCGTTGAGATGAGTGCGTGATCGGATTTTAATAGGGGTGGACCCCACTTATGCATGCCCTAACCCTAATTTTACCAATTGTGTACATGTGGGACCCACTGTGTATGCGTGTGTGTCAATTACATGCAACCTTGTTTATGCATGTGTACTAATCGAATTCTTACACAAGAATTATGTCATGTCAGAACACCCGATCGATCGATCTGATCCGATCCCAATCATGCCCCTCACCTCCTGCTTCCCCTACATGGAATCGGGGTAGACCCATGTCACACCGGCCCCCTTTGTACTTATAGTCCGGGGGGTTTCCCTCATGAATAACATGATGGGAAGTGGAAGAAAGACAAAATCAATTTATGGCCGGGATCGATAATAGAATCCAAGAGGTAATGGAAGCCCGTAATGCACCATCCGCACCTCCTACTCCACCGACACCCTTCTAATACGTGTTGGATGAGCTACCCTTCAAAGATCTAGTGGGGCACAAGTGCATGGGCATGTGTAAGACTTGATGTCGGAACAAGCTCAAGCCCATATAGAGGGCCAGACAGATTTGATAAAAAAATGGAGAAGTTTCAACGGCTTAGGCCCCCATGTTTCTCTAAGGTGGTGTAGGACCTGTTGTATCCATCAAGATGGATTGGTGAAATGGAGAAGGTTTTTAGATTGATGGGCTACACTGATGAGCAGAAAACTTTGTGTGCAGGCTATCAGTTACAGAATGAAGCAGATTATTGGTGGAGTGCCACCGAGCCTATTCTGAGGGCTAATAACCCAAACCCCACTTGGGCAAACTTCAAAGGGGCTTTTTTTGACAACTACTTTTTGTAAAGCTTCTAGGATAGGAGAGAGAGTGAGTTCTCTCAGTTGATTCAAGGTCCCTGATCGGTGTTGGAGTATCAGCAGTGCTTTGAGGAGCTATTCCATTTCACTTCTGAGCATCTCAAAGGTGATAGAGCCAAGGCAAAGAAGTTCGAGAAAGGGTTGAGGCCAGGTATTGGGTCAACCATTGTGGGGTTGTAACTGTAAACCTATGCTGAGGTGGTCCAAGTGGCCAAATCTATTGAGGACCGGCATAGGGATAACTACACGGCTCAGCAAGGGATAGGAAAGAGGCCAATGAGATCTATTGATTCTAGGGGAGGCAGCAAACCTTTCCGAATGCCTTATGTCAACCCAACTCCAGTGCAATTTAGGAGACCTGATTCTAGTCAGACTTCCCAGTCCTCTTGATCTAGTGCAGTATCCTAGTCTTTAGGATAGAGCCCAAGATGTTTTTATTGTGATCAGTCGGGCCACATGGCAAGGACATGCCCCCACCGAAGGCCAGGTGATGCATCCTACACTATGCCACCTAGGCCCTAGTAGACATATTCAACCCCTAGACCAGCACAGCCCCTACAAGGCCAGAGACCACAGGGTAAAGTGTTTGCTATGATGGTGGAGGATGCTGAGGCTGCACCCGGTGTAGTGACAGGTACATTATTCATATCATTATTGCCTGCACATGTGTTATTTGACTCAGGAGCCTCACATTCATTCGTGTCACTGACATTTGCAAGGAAGATGAGAATTCCACCTAAGGGACTAACTCAATGTTTGGCTGTGAGCACCCCTACAAGGAGTGTGGTGGGTTTGAACTATGTTTATAAACCTTGTACAGTGACCATAGATGACTATGAGTTGAATGCTCACTTGATTGAGTTGGATATGTTCAACTTCGACGTGATTTTATGAATGGATGGTTGTGCGCATCGAGCCGATTGTGCTATGTGTAGAGAAGGCTATCATTTTCAGACATGATGATGATGATGATTTTGTGTTCTAAGGGGATAAGCCCAAGAAACCCAAGAAAGTTATCATATCTACACTCCAGATGAAGAAGCTACTATATAAGGGATGTCAAGGCTACTTAGCATCTGTGATGGATACTGAGATAGAGATCAGGCCATTGACCAAGCTATATGTGGTGAGGGAATTTTCCGATGTATTTCTGGATGACTTGATAGGTTTACCGTCGGACCGAGAGACAGAGTTTGCTATAGACCTACTCCTCGGTTCGGCACCAGTGTCAAAGACCCCTTACCGCATGGCCCCCACAGAGTTGAAGGAATTACAGGTGCAACTTCAAGACCTTCTGAAGAAGGGATTTATTAAACCTAGTGTGTCTCCATAGGAAGCACCGGTGTCTTTCGTCAAGAAGAAAGATGGAAGTATGAGATTGTGTATTGATTACCGGGAGCTTAATAAGCTAACCATCAAGAACCGGCATCCTTTCCCAAGGATATATTATTTATTTGATTAGTTGCAGGGTGCCAAGGTGTTCTCTAAGATGGACCTTAGATCGGGTTACCACCAGCTCAGAATCAAGGATAGTAATGTCAGTAAGACAGCCTTTAGATCAAGGTATGGACATTACGAGTTCTCGGTAATGTCATTTGGGTTGACCAATGCATCGGTTGTGTTTATGGATTTGATGAATCTGGTATTCCAGGATGTCTTAGACAAGTTTGTGATAGTACTCATTGATGAAATTTTGGTCTACTCCAAGAGTGTAGAGGAACATGCTATTCAATTTAGGTTTGTATTACAACGGTGAGAGAAGCAACTCTATGACCCGAGGCAAAAGGCGATTACGGAATGGGAGACTCCCAAGAGTGCAGCGGACATCGTAGTTTTCGAGATTGGCTGGATACTACAGAGGTTTATCGAGAACTTCCCCGCATTGCTACTCGATGACCGACTCACATGAAAGGGTGTAAAATTTGATTGATGCGATGCTTGTGAGAAAAGCTTTAAGGAGCTAAGGAAAAGGTGGTATCACTCAAGTTTTGACTTTTCCCAAACCCGATCATTGGTATGGTTGTTTATAGTGATGCCTCTAAGCTGGGATTGGGTTGTGTATTGATGCAACATGGGAAAGTCATTGCTTATGCATCCTCAATTGAAGGATTATGAGAAGAACTACCCCACCCATGATTTGGGTTGGCGGTATGATTTTTCCACAAAAAATCTGGAGACATTACCTATATGGTGAGAAGATTGAGATCTTGGTGACTATGAGAGCCTCAAGTACTTATTCACCCAAAAAACTCAACATGAGATAGGCGTTGGTTGGAGCTGATGAAGGATTATGATTGTACTATCCACTATCACCTGGGAAAAGGCCAATATGGCGTGATGCACTTAGTCGAAAATCTCGGTCACTAACTTTAGCATCATGACCACCAATGAGTATCTCCTAGGGGAGCCAAGAAGCTAGACTTGGAGTGTTAGTAGGGGTGTAAATTGTCACTATCGGCATTGGTGGTACAACCTAGTCTGTGGATAGGATCACTTGTAGCTCAAGTTACTAATGGAGCTACAAAAGCTAATAGCGAGAATCCCGGGAAGGAACCCAAAAGGCCCCGATTTCTTGGTGGTGGCGAGATCCTCAAGTTCAAAGGGACGTTGTGTGTGCTCAGTGATGGTGATTTGTGAGACACATTTTTGAGAGAGGCACATAGCTCTCTATACTCTATTCACCCTGGCAGTACTAAAATGTACAAGAACCTCAAGGGCTCCTACTGGTGGAAAGGAATAAAGAATGATGTGGCCATGTATGTGTCTAGATGCCTCACATGCTAGCAAGTCAAGGTTGAGAGACAGAGGCCCTATGGGTTATTATAGTCCCTACCTATTCAAATGAAAATGGGAGAATATTACTATGGACTTCGTCATAGGCCTACCCCGTACACAGAAGGGTATGGATGCATTTGGGTAGTTGTGGACCGCTTGACCAAAGCAGCTTACTTTATTCTAATCAAGGTTACATTTTCTATGGACAAGTTGGCCAAGTTGTATGTCGATAACATCATCAAGCTGCACGGTGTCCCAATTAGTATCATCTCTGATCAAGATCCCAGGTTCACTTCCAAGTTTTGGACATGTGTGCAGAAGCCTATGGGCACACAGTTGGATTTTAGCACTGCCTTTCACCCTCAGACCGATTGTCAATCAGAGAGGACTATTTAGACATTGGAGGACCTACTTTTAGCATGTGCCTTGGATATGAGTTATAGTTGGGATGGGCACATTTCCCTTATTGACTTCTCCTACAACAATAATTATCAGGCCACAATCGGGATGTCCCCATTGAGGCCTGATATGGCGGAAATTCGTTGCACTCTATTGGGATGAGGTTGGTGGCGGCATATTTTGGGTCGGACTTGATACAGGCTGCTAGTGAGAAAGTGAATATGATCAGAGAAAGGATCAAGGTAGCTCTCGAGCGGAAAAGCTACCAAATGTTAGGAGGAAACATGTGGAGTTTGATGTTGGAGACAAGGTCTTCTTATGAATCTCCCCATTAAAGGGGTGATCGGTTCGATTAAAGGGAAGCTCAGTCAAGGTTTATAGAACTATATAATGTACTAGAGAGGATTGGTGGTGGCTTATCGGATCGTTTTTGACGAGTTGGAAGGTACACATGATGTCTTCCACATATATATGTTGAGAAAGTACATTCGACCCACTCATGTCTTGACTTACATACCCGTGAGTTGGATTAGGGCTTTGCCTATGTGGAGTATCCAAAGAAGATTTTTGATCGGAAGGACCATATTCTTTGCAACCGCACTATTTCCTTTGTCAAGGTGAAATGGATGAACCACCCCAAGCAGGAGGCATCCTAGGAGCGAGAAGATAAAATGATGAAGCAATATTTTGGATTGTTTGATTTGCTAGGTATATTTAATTTCGAGGATGAAATTCTTGTAAGGTGGGGGAGTGTTACACCAGTGCCCTAATCCAGTCAAATTTAAACTGTTGTGACAAGCCTCAGATCAGAGATCGAAAGTACGATTAAGTTTTGGCTCATGGTTGCACATTGTCAAAGGGGTGAAGACCCCATATGTTCGTGCATGCGTGCCTATCTAAGCGGAAGGATTCATACCTTCGATCCCAGGCGGTAGTGACCGACTCCCACACTTGATTTTTGACATAGATCATAATTGTCAAAAAGCCTTGGCATGTCCAAGGGCAACCACCCATGCAAGACCAACCCCGGATAGCAAGCTTTCAAGACAGCTTGGAAACAAGCCACTGGAAGCAGCTTGGGCATGAATCCAGTGCCTATTTTTGATGGGTCCACAAGTTGCTATCGAGGTTTTGATGCCCGTGGATCCCGCCACTTGCATCATAAATGGTTCTGGATGATCCCAAGTCATCCTCCACACCTTCCTCTTGATGTGAACACCTTATAGACCTAAATGTGCAGGTCCTCGTGCCCCAAAACTCATTTTAATCCTATTGGTTCAAAAGAGGCCCAAACCAAATAGACTTTTAGGCCCAACTTAAGTTATAAGTTGGGAAATGAGGATTCATTTCCTCATTTCCCTTGTGCCCAACGTAGGAGAGGAAGAAGAAGGAGAGGAAGGAGAAGGGGATTGAAGGCCTACCTTGGTGCCGGCTACCGCCTTGTTGTCAGAATCGCTGCCGGAGGTAAGTCCAACCTCCCATGCCACTCTCTCTCTTCATTTCGACCTAGATAAAGCTAGGAATGGATGGACCCTTGGTTTACACACCATGTTAGGGTTGTAGTATGTGTGTTCTATCCTCCTGGTGTTGTTGCCAAGCTCGAACCAAGCCCGGTGAGCTCCGACAACATGTAATGCCAAAAGATCAACTAGGGTTTCGATCGTTCGATTTACGTATCCCCCCAATGACTTAGTGGAAATGGAATTTTCTTGGCTTAGAATGATGTTAGGGACATCCCCTATAAACTCCATGGAACAAATCCCAGCAATCGGGCCCGAGCTGAAAAGCCCCAAATTGTTGGACTGCCCTGCACCTCCACCGAAAACAGTCCACCGGATGTTTTCGGTGGCATATTTCTGGTGGACATAGATCCTAATGTGCTCTCTGTCATCTCCACTAGAAACAAGTTTGATATTTTTGGTGGAAATGCCCTGTTTCCGATGGATGTTTTCGATGATAGTACTGTCACTTAGGGATAGTGTCTGTACATTTTGGGGGGTGACCTATTTGGGTCCCTCCTGATATTTCTAACGTGTACTGATGTATGATTCCCTTATGTCTAGGATAGTGATGTGCATGTGCCTCGAAGCCAGAATTGATCTGATTGATCAATGGCCGTACTTGAATCTGAACACGACCAATCGTAAAACAGTGAGGGATAGACTATGTTTATTTTCAAAATTGTTTATTACCATTAAATTGCTCACATGTTTAGAATTCTATTTTTAATTGTCATTTTACAATTTTGATATGAATTGTATGGAAATGTATGACAGGATCCAGTGTGGCCGAGGTGGTACTGGTACCGTGATCATCATGTGTTTGGATGTGTGTGTGTGTGTGTGTGAGATAGAATTCAACGTGGCCGAGGTGGTACCGGTGCCATGATTTCCATATTTATGTTGCATTCATGTATTGATTATGTGTATTAGAGTTAGTTGTAGTCATGAGGTTACACTTTGTGGCCAAGGCCTCGATGGCATCGTATACCCTAGGATTGCATTTGGAAATGGATACGCTTCATGGCCGAGGTCTTGCTGGTGTTACGTAGTCCATACTAAACTGTGATATGTATGCTAGATGGTCTCGGGTTTCACTTTGTGGCCAAGGTCTTTCTGGTATCGTGTACCCAGGACTATATTTGGAGATAGATTACACTTTGTGGCTGAGGTCTCTCTAGTATCGTGTAATCCATACTAACTGTATCAGTATGAAGGCATGTAGTATCTATGTGGTTAGGTATCACTCCCCATGATATGCACCCTTGACAACAGGGGTTGAGGTGTGGGATAACCCATTATGGCATGTTTGATGAGCCTTCCCGAAGTGCCACTCCCGTGGTACGATGTGATTGTTGCCAAAGGCGGGAACCTGTTCGACGTGGCCAATGTGTTACCGATGCCATGACTGCCATGAGGGGATTATCAAGGGTTTACTGGGTGACCCATAGGGCATCTGAGGGACCAACGGGCTACTAATCATGGCTAGGGTTTGTATCGCTACGTAGTCGATGTCGTTTATGAGATGAGGGATACAGCCTAATGTTCCATAGTAGTATTTACTAGATTTAGTTGTATTGTTAGGTGGATAATAAATAAATGAATTGCATCACAAGCATCATGGACTATGTATTTAATTTCCGTAATCATGCATCATAAACTACTACTACTATTGACTTGCTTGGATGTGCTTGACCCCACCCCTCACTGAGAGAGTTGGAAAGCTCACCCCACGTATACACCCCTTTTTAGATGATGATGTAGGTACCATCGTGCCGATGGCGGGTGGCCCAGTATCTTCTGGGTTGGATTATGGTGTGAGCGACTGGTGGATGCCAGAAGTGGAGGAGCATGATCAGGACTGTGCTTGCGACCACTGTGCTTACGTCGCACCATGAGATTGTACCTCATATTTTGATACTTTTGGATATAACTATGGGTTATATGTTTTCTTGAGATTATAGTATATGTCATGGATGAATATAACAGAATAACCTGGTTACCGCTATTATATTACCATTAGATGTTTCCCTATTTTATTTATAGTTCCGCTACTATACTCTAATTCCATTGCTTATGTTGGTTGTGATGTGAGATTGTGAAAATGTTAAGATACTGCTATCAGAGATCCTGGTAGGTTTGTAAGATAGGTACATGTCTCACTCACACCGTTGGTATTCCTAAAGGTAAGTTGGGTCTGCTGGGAGTGGGGTGTGACATTAATCCCAAAATATACCATCCACAATCTATATCAAAAGGATCAAATGTATGCTGCACATCTCACGATGTGGCCTAAGCACATTGGTTGCAAGCACAGTCCTGATCATACTCCTCCTCTTATGGTGTCCGCTAGTCGCTCACACCATACTCCGATCCGGAGGGTAATGGGTCACACGCCATCATCACAATGGTACCTACATCATCATATAAAAAGGGGATGTATACAAGGGGTGAGCTTTCCAACTCTTCGATGAGGGTGGGGTTTAAGCACATCCAAGCAAAGTAGGCGCAATAATAATTTATGATGCATGATTATAGAAATTAAACACATAGTCCGTGATGCTCGTTATGCAATTTCATTTATTTTTACTATCCACCTAATAATACAACGAAATCTGGTAAATACTACTACGACACATTAGGTTGTATCCCTCGTCTCGGAACCGCCATTGACTAATCAGCGATACAAACTCTAGTCATGATTAGGAGCCTATTGGTCCATTACGACCACGGGTCACCTAGTAAACCCCTGATAACCCCCTCCTGGTAGCCACGGCACTGGTACCAATAATTGGCTACACCAGACAGGTTCCCATCTCTAGCCACAATCATATTGTACCCCGGGTGTGGCATTCCGGGAAGGTTCATCAAACATACCACAAATGGGTTATCCAACACCTTACCCCCTATTGGCAAGGCAACGTACCATAGGGAATGATACCTAACCATAAATATGCTACATGCCTTTATAATGATACAGTTAGAATGAATTAGACAATACTGGGAACACATAAGTCACAAAGTGTAATCCATCTCCAAGTACAGTCCCGGGGTACACAATATTGGTAACACCTCAACCATAAAGTGTAACCCACGACCGTTTACCTAATTTAGCATGTGTAATAACAGTTGAGTATGGATTACGCAATATCGGTTTGTCCATCAGCCATGAAGCGTATCTACTTCTAAATGCAGTCCCAGAGCACACGATACCGGTAACACATCGGCCACAAAGTGTAATCCGTGACTACAACTAACTCTAATGCACATGATCAATGCATGAATGTAACATACATATGGCAGTCACGATGCCAATACCACCTTGGCCACACTGGATTCCGTCTCATACATACAAAAAACATGTGGCGATCATGGTACTGGTACCACCTCGGCCACACCGGATCCCGCCATACATATCCATAAACATTTTATATCATATTCATAAAAATGTAACATATAATAGATCATCATGAGTACAGGGAGAAAAATGTTGATGATGAGAGGGGGCTATCTGGATGAGGGGTTAGTACTAGGGGTAGTTTTCCTTGAGGATGATGGTGGTGGTGGTGCTCAATGGCCTGGTGGTGGAGCTCCAGTGAGTAATGTTTCCCCTTAAGGGAGAGATTCTTCCCAATCAAGAATTACTTGTCCTACCTTATCTGGGAACCGAATCAGGGAAGAGATTGAGCGCCCTATGGCTCAACCTCAGGATAACGATCAGATTCACATTGACCTTCCTAATTTCAGTGCATATCAATATGGAAAGAATATTCCTATTATTCCATGAAGTGAAGGCGATTTTTTGAACAAGGATCGGTCAGATGTGGCTTTTTTGGAAGGGTTAGCTCATGGGTCAGAATATGGATCTGAAAAATGGGTATGATGAGGGATCGGGCCATGGGTCAGATGGAGGCCATCAGCACTCTACCATGGAGAGAACCAACCATAGACCTGATGGGTTAGTGCCTCAGAGAGCGGGAGAACAAGTTCCTTTCTCACACAGGGGCAGCCTTGGCTCGGGAAGACACTCGCTTTATTTACTCTCTGCAATAGGATAAGGTCATCTCTAGTGTTAGCCCTTCTCAGGTTCAGGGTGGTACTATGGTAGTCTCTCACAGAGACATTGATCAAATGGATAGGTTTCTTCGTGAGAGAGAAGCGACTGTGAGAGTGAATGCTAGACAGCAAAAGGGGAGATAGATGGTCAGTACAGAACAGACTTTGCAAAAATCTGGCCGTATTGTTGAATCTAAAAAGCATTAATGCTTGCCCTCTATTGGAATATTAAAGGAATGAAGAAGCCTACCACCAGATTGGCTTTGAGTAATATTTTAAAGGAGAAGAAGCCAGATTTCTTGTGTGTTGTCGAGCCCATGATTGATGAGTCTGCTTTCACAAGTCTTTTCTTTTGTAAGAGAGGATTTGATCAAGCTTTTATTCACAATGAAAGAGCACAAAGTTCCTAATCTA
>CM040961.1:45715583-45813367 GCA_022985045.1 Macadamia tetraphylla | reverse complement strand
TTTTTTGATGATTTTTTTATTTTTTTATTTTTTTTTTGATTTTTTTTTTTGCTTTAAGGAGCTTCAGCGGGATCGGGGTTGCTCAAGTCAATTCTGAAGTCTTGCTGAGTGAAACTTGTCTTTATCATCTTGTGAGGCATGGCGACCTCCGATACAACTATTATTACAAGTTGTTCTTCTCGAATTCAATAAAAGAAAGGAAAAATAAAAACAATGCAAACAAAGCACTCAGATTTACCAAAAGAAAGTGAAAAATAACATGGGCATGTCTCTCGACAGCGTAAAAACTTGTTTGAGATTTAAAATGTAACCATAGCGTACGGATCGGTGTAGCTCTGATTGAACACGAGGAGAGCCACTTTATTTTTATTTCTTTTAATAATGCGAAGTGAACTGATTAATGGTTGTGATCTAATTCTAATTACCGTCTTAAACATATGTATCGAAAATAACGTCCTAACCATTCGTCATCTAAGAATTTAAAGGCATAAACCACGCAATTCAAATAAAATAAATAAATAACTGAAAAGACACAACCCAAATTAAAAAAAATAAATAAAGGAAAAAAATGCTGAAATAAAAATAAAGTAAAAGAAAGGGATAAAGCTAGAGAGAGACTCACAAGTAGGTTTCTCTACTTAGCCGAGGATGCATCATAATATGAGCTTCCCTACTTGACGAAGTCACTCTTACAAGGGTTACTCTACTTGGCTTTAGGAAGGAGACAATTAAAATAAAAATAATAAATTGATGGTTCTATGGCTGGGAGGGCAAAGCCAACACATACACTAGCCATGAACCTTGGGAAAGGATAACAATAATGTAACGACTGAAAATAAAAATCCTAAATTAAAAAAGAAAGGGTAGTCAGAAGAGGGAATGAGAGGAGGGAGAGAAGACTACTGAAGGAGCCTACTTACTTGAATCAATGCTTGAACTTGAAAAAGAAATTGCTCCACGGCTCGTGATCTTGTCACCTAGATCTAAGCCTAGAACTATAACTTAAAAAATTACAACTCAATTGCATAAATCATAAATATAAAAAGGCTGAATAAAAATAAAAAAAAAGTGCTTGCATTAATTGAAATAACAAAAAACTATTACAAAAGTGATTGAAGCAAAAATAGAGAAGAACTAAAACTAAAGAGTGAGAGAGGGAGAGAGAAAGCAACTAAAAAAAACTAGAAGAAGAATGAATTGTCTCCCCTCCTTTTACATGAGTTGTATTTATAGAGAATGGGAGGTAGGGTAACAATTTTCTCTTTCCTAAAGAGAAACCCACAATTGATTGTGAGATCTTTTGAGACCAAAAGTGCTAAGGTGGAGGAGAGAAAGAGAAATAAATTTTGAGAAATTTCCTATAATTTTTGCTTATTTTCTTTCCTCTTTTTTTTTTCTAATTTATTTTTCTTCTTTTCTCTCTCATAGGGACGATTTTCTTCTTGCTTTGTGTGATTTGGACAATATTTTGGTGATGATGTGGAGGAGAGAAGATTTGGACAATCTTTGGTTCTCCTTTTTCTTTCCTTTTTTTCTTCTCTTCTTGCTTCACGATTTTCCTTTCCTTTTTTTATTTTTTCTTCTTGCTTCCACGTTTTTCCTTGCTTCTAATTTGATGTGGAAATCCCTCCATGCCCTTAGTGCTTTAAGTGAGTGAAAAGCGAAATCTTCAACAAAATTCTCTAAAAAAACAACCATGAGATTGAACTTGAGACCTCTTGGTGAGCAAGGAATTTTGTACACCATAGCTCACCAACTCGCTAGGTAGTTGTTGTTACCAAAAACAAATCTTTAATCACTTAAGGATGTGGTCCATCGATCCTTGTTGGCATTTGGAGTATTCCTTGTACCTGGGACAATTACAAGCAGGTTGGTTCTACATCTCGATTGATTCGATCCATTATTCTTTTCGACCGAAAAGAATAATCATTTATACGGGTGACCAAACGAATGTGTACTTTTAATTGAACACGTCCATCTTGCTCAGAATTTCGTCCTCTTCGCAACCATAGAAAGAAATAGGACCTCGTTACGTGTAAAATTGAAGATATAGCGCCTAATAATCCTTAAGGCTTTGAAAATATACAACCTGCAAAAAGAGAGTAAAACCCAAGGTAGCTCCATTCTAAATATGTAAAATGTATGTTTTACTACCCTAGATATCACACATAAATGTGCTCATCAGTTAGGCTCTGGTTGACTTGGTAAAGTTTCCTTCTCCCTCTCACACATAATTGAGACAACTTGGGTGAGTTATCTCATAAGATTTTGATGGCTTGTCATGAAGAGGGCCATATTTTTTTTTCAAGTCACTTATTCTACTTGCCTCTCCAGTGTTGGTAAACCCAGGGGGCTGCTGATAAGATGATAGGAGAGGGGTCCTAGGAAAACTAGCTTGCGGTCCTACATTTGGCCTAGGAAAAGTATTTTAGAAAAATGATTGTTGTGTAAATGGAGGCCTCTGGGGTCTAAGTTGACCTTGATTATGGAAATTGGAAGGCCCTGCTTGGTTGCCCTGATTCCAGGAGAAATTTGGGGTATTTCTCCATCCTGGATTGTAGGTGTTACTATATGAATTATTTTGGTATAAGGCATTAACACTATCATTAGAAGTGCCCCCAGAGGTGTTGGGGCATTCTTCTATGACATATCCAGGGGACTGGCACTAAGTACACATCTTAACCAAATTGATTAATGATGGCTCTCTAGGAACAATAGCCTCAATCCTCTTGATTAGGCTATCCAAATGGGTTTTCTTGGCTACTATCCCATCCATAAAACATCATTTCCCTCCTATGGTTCTTTCACTCTCTTGGGTTGATTCACACTCACGGGTTTTGTTAGCTAAGTCAAGTAAGAATTCCCATGTCTTTCCTTCATCTGTAAAAGATATGAATCCCTCAGGGCACATAGACTCTATCATTTGTTTAATTGGGTAATCAATATCCTCATAAATTATTTAACATAAATGCCATAAGTTTAGGCCATGGTGAGGGAATTCTTGGAGTAGATCATTGAATCTCTCCATAAGTTTGGAAAAGGACTCACTAGGCTTTTGCCTAAACTAAAGGATATCACTTCTAAGTTTATTGGTCTTATGAGTTGGGAAAAACTTCTTAAGAAAGACAACTGTGAACTGTTCCTATTGGGTTATGGAATTTTTGGGTAACCTATACAACCACTTCTTAGCTTGGTCTTTCAATGCAAACGTGATGAACCTAAGCTTAACAGCATCATCAAAAAGCTATTGGATCTTAATTGGAACACATACCTCTTCAAATTCCCTTAGAAATAGGTATGCATCCTCAGAGGTCAGCCCATGAAAGTGGGGCAACATAGTGATGTACTGAGATTTGAGCTCAAAATTATTGCTTTGGACTTGTGGTAGAACTATGTAGGAAAGTTGGGCTGCTCTAACAGGGTAAAACCTATCTTTTAGAGATTTAGGTGGAGGGTTTTGCTGTTGATCTCTCATATTGAAGGGTTTTAAAGAGAGCAAACGTATAGGGTCACTACTTGTTGGATCTCTTCTTTCTAACCGATTCTTAATATTACGTAACCACTTAACACTCATACAATAGAAAACTACCCACAACTAGAGTAAGACAAGCACAAAAGAATGAAAAAAAAAAAAACCTTTTTTTTAAATGATTTTTTTTATTTTCTTTGATTTTTTTTTTATTTTTTTTTTGGCTTTTTGGGGGCTTACTGGCAGGGATCTGGGGTTGCTCAGATCAATTCCTAAGGCACTACTATAGGGCAAAACCTTTCTTTATCATACTGTGAGGCATGGCAACCTCTACTAATATAATTATTATTGCAAGTTGTTCTTCTCAGGAATTCAATAGAAGAAAATGAAAAACAAAACCAAACAAACAAAGCACTTCGATTTACCAAAAGAAAGCAAAAAATAACATGGAACTGTCTCCTCGACAACGGCGTCAAAAACTTGTTTGAAATTTAAAATGTAACCGCAAGCGTACGGATTAGTGTAGCTATGGGTCGAACACAGATTAATGGTTTTGATCTAATTCTAACTACCATCCTAAACATATGTATCTAAAATAACGTCCTAACCATTCGTCATCAAAGAATTTAAATATGCAAGCCACGTAATTAAAATTAAATAAATAAATAACTGAAAATAAACACCCCACACAATTAAAAAGCTATGAAGAAAAAAAAATGCTGAAATAAAAATAAAATAAAAGAAAGGGGATAAAGCTAGAGAGAGGCTCACAAGTAGGTTTCTCTACTTAGCCCGAGAGATGTATCATAATATGAGCTTCCCTACTTGACCAGAGAGTCACTCTTACTAGGGTTACCCTACTTGGCTTTAGGGAAAGGAAGGCAGTTAAAACAAAAACAATAAAATGATGGTTCTATGGCTAGGGGGAAAGCCAACACATACACTAGCCATGAACCTTGGGGGAAAGGGAAAACAATAATGTAATGACTGAAATTAAAATCCTAAATTAAGAAAGAAAGGGTAGTCAGAAGAGGAAATGAGAAGGGGGTTAGAAGACTACTGAAAGAGCCTACTTACTTGAACTTCAACCCTTGAATTGGAAATTTGATCAATTTGAGATACTATCAGTACTAAAAATCAGATATGGAATAAACCAAATCTGAAATTTCTACTACTAAAGAAAAAAAATCTGAAGAAAAAAATTGAACTTGAAGGACATGCTCCATAGCATGTTCTTGTCACCTAGAACTAAGCCTAGAACTAGAACTTGAAAATTACAACTTCAATTGTTTAAATAATAAAAATAAGAGACTAAATCATAAACAAAAGTGCTTGCATTAATTGAATAAAAATAACTTACAAAAGTGTTTAAAGCATAAACCTCGAACGAGAGCTAGAGAAAGAGAAAACTAGAGAAAGAGAGAAAGAGCAACTACTAAGAAAAACCTAAGAAGAGAGAAGTAGTGAAGAAGAGAGGGACCACCCTTTAGGGTTTTGTGGACTCCCTTTGATAGGGAATAGGAGAGAGAGGAGAACGTCCAAGGGCGGATCCCCTTGGACTATTTTGTGGTGAGGTGGATGAGAGAGAAGAGAGAGAATTGTAGGAAGTAGGGAACCTCCAACGATTTTGTTTCCTTTTTCCTTCTTTTTTTTATTTTTTTTCTCTCTCTCTTCTTCAAACATGGGCAGCCTCTTGGAAAATTTTTCTTTTATTTTTTTCCTTTTTATTTCCTTTCCTATTTTTTCTCCCTTTTTTTCTATTTTTCTCTTTTATTTCCTCATTTCTCTTTCCTCTTGCATAAGAAACCCTTTGGCTGACCTCCTTTGAGTGATGAGTAGGAGAGAGAAAATATTCTAAAAAAAACCTCCACAAAAAAATAGCAACCAAGAGGTTCGAACTTGAGACCTCCCAATAAGGAAGGGATTTTACACACCACAACTCACCAACTATGCTATGTAGTTGTTGTTACTAAAAACGAATCTTCAATCATTTAAGGGTGTGTTTCATTGATCCTTATTGGCATTTGAAATATTCCTTATACATCTTGGACAGCTGCAAACGGGCTGGTTTTGCATCTCGGTTCAGTTCTGATCCATTATTCTTTTTCTGGCCCAAAAAGAATATTCACTTGTATGGGTGACCAAACGGATGTGTACTTTTAATTGAACACATCCATCTTGCTCAGAATTTCGTCCTCTTCGCAACCATGAAAAGAAATAGGATCTATTTATGTGTAAAATTAGAGATATAGCGCCGAATAGTCCTTAAAGCCTTGAAAATATAAAACCTACAAAAAGAGAGTAAAACCCAAGGTAGCTCCATTCTAAATATGTAAAATGCATGTTTTACTACCCTAGATTTCACACATAAATGTGCTCATTACACACCTCCCATTTAATTGTAATTTTTTTGGAAGTGCCTGCCTCACTGGTCTAGATGAAATTCCTTATCATCTCTCCATAGTTGCGATCAAGGAAGAGGGCCACCAAGACTGTGAAGCTGTGGTTAGGCATGCCTAGGATGACAGAGCGCAAGCTCAACTCTTCCAACCATGGACAGGAGATTCCCTTTTCATATAGCAAGATGGCTCTTAACCTTGTCCATAATTGGAAGCAAGGCATATTCTTCACTTTGCATTTAAAAATTTCTATGCCCAGATATCGGGCTGGGAAGTTACACACAGGAATTCCCAACTCATCAATAATTACCTACGTCCTGCGGGTAGGCAAAGGGCCAAGGAACAACTTGCTCTTCTCAAGGTTTATTCTTTGCCCAGAAAATTCCTCGTATTTAGAAAAGAAAATCTTGAGGTTCCTCACATATCTGATGGAGGCATTGGAGAAAACAAAAATATCATCTGCGAACAAGTTGTGTGCTGGGGTGGTGACACCTTGCGGCCCATTTTGAGCTTTCATCTTCTTCTTGGCAACCAGATTAGAGAGACCTTTGCAGAGCACTTCCTCAGCAATGATAAAGAGCATTAAGGAGAGGGGATCCCCTTGATGCAGGCCCCTTTCGACACGAAAATAATCCACCGACCCACCATTCAGGAGGACCGAGATCTTGGCAGGTTTAAGGAGCTGATGAATCCTAGAAATCCATCTCTTAGAGAAACCAAACCTTCGCATAACATAAAATACGAATCTCCAGGAGATGGTGTCAAAAGCCTTCTGGATGTCTATTTTCAGCCCCAAGCCTCCCCCTCTCATGGAAGAGAATATCATGCTAGCCAACTCAGAGGCCAGGCTGATGTTGGAGTGAATGATCTTCCCTCTCTGGAAAGCCCCCTGTTCTTCAGAAATAGTGCTAGAGAGCACCTTAGACAGTCTCAAAGATAAAACTTTAGATATAATTTTACATATAAGATTCCCCATACACAGGGGGCAAAATTTATCCAAGCTGGATGCTCCTTCAACTTTAGGGATCAATAGTAAAAAATTATTGTTGATCATGTAAGGCATAAAATCAGCATTAAAAAAAAATATTTAACAGCCCTACAAACATCCTATCAATAATATCCCAACATACCTTATAGAAGCTTTCAGGAAGCCATCTGGCCTAGGGGCGCTATCTAGATCGAGGTCCCAAGCTGCTTTTTTAATCCAGAGTTCAAAGGAATAGCATCTAAGGTGCTCCTATCGCCATCCTCCAAAGCATTGAGAATACAATCCAACAACTCAATATGATTCTAAAGGGGACAACTTTGTGAAATTTCTCATAGAACCTAGTCACGGACTCTTCAATATGATTCTTCTCATCAATCACCACACCATCATATTTTTTGAGAGACCTAATAGAATTTTTTATACGCCTTATTTTTACAGCCATATGGAAAAATTTTGAGCATCTATCACCCTACAGCTGCCATCTGATAAGGGATTTCTCAGCCCATAATTTTTAATAATTTTCTAGCGCCTTAAGTTATCTTGTTTTAGCATTAGCCTAAAGAGTGAAGAGAGACTCAGACACACCACTCACTTCAATCACACCCTGCACATCCTCCATACCCTTTTTGGCCTCCTCCAGTTCCAAATTAAAATTTGGGAAACTAATCTTGGCCCAAGATTACAACACAACTTTCAGTCTTTTTAATTTTTGGGCAAAGGCCACCATGGGAGCTCCTCTAAATTCCTCAACCCATGAATCAACTACAGTGGAGAGAAAGGAATTATGCTCAGCCCAAAATCTTTGATAGTGGAAAGGGTAGTTCAGGGTCTCTCGGAAACCCCGAGATACAACCAAAATGGGGAGTGATCGGAGGAACCCTTTCCAATATGACTGATGACATCACTAAAATAGGGAGAGTCAAGCATCATTAAAGAAGCTACGATCCAACACAACCTCTTCATTACTCCTTCTTTTATTGTTAGACCATGTAAATTTTCTACCCTAGGAAGCAATTTGCACCAACAAATAGGCATCAACCATCGCACTAAAGTCTGCAACTGACCCCAAGTTGAAAATAGCAGGCCCCCTCTTCTCGTGAGAAAATAGGGAAGCATTGAAATCTCCAATAACCATCTAAGGGGAGTTTAGACTAGGGTAGCGACAACGAGATCGGGCAATAAGTCTCTTCTAGTTGCAGTACATAGAATGAACCACGGAGATGAAAACACATACTGACCATTGTCGAGACATGGTTATTTCTTTGGTTAGAAAGCCACCATAACAGGCTTATTCACACCCCTGCGCCACACAACCCAGAGATTAGGAACTTTGTGCTCTCTTTCATTGTGAATAAAAGCTTGATCAAATCCTCTCTTACAAAAGAAAAGACTTGTGAAAGCAGACTCATCAATCATGGGCTCGACAACACACAAGAAATCTGGCTTCTTCTCCTTTAAAATATTACTCAAAGCCAATCTGGTGGTAGGCTTCTTCATTCCTTTAATATTCCAATAGAGGGCAAGCATTAATGCTTTTTAGATTCAACAATACGGCCAGATTTTTGCAAAGTCTGTTCCGTACTGACCATCTATCTCCCCTTTTGCTGTCTAGCATTCACTCTCACAGTCGCTTCTCTCTCATGAAGAAACCTATCCATTTGATCAATGTCTCTGTGAGAGACTACCATAGTACCACCCTGAACCTGAGAAGGGCTAACACTAGAGATGACCTTATCCTATTGCAGAGAGTAAATAAAGCGAGTGTCTTCCCGAGCCAAGGCTGCTTCATGTGAGAAAGGAACTTGTTCTCCGCTCTCGAGGCACTAACCCATCAGGTCTATGGTTGGTTCTCTCCATGGTAGAGTGCTGATGGCCTCCATCTGACCCATGGCCCGATCCCTCATCATACCCATTTTTCAGATCCATATTCTGACCCATGAGCTAACCCTTCCAAAAAAGCCACATCTGACCGATCCTTGTTCAAAAAATCGCCTTCACTTCATGGAATAATAGGAATATTCTTTCCATATTGATATGCACTGAAATTAGGAAGGTCAATGTGAATCTGATCGTTATCCTGAGGTTGAGCCATAGGGCGCTCAATCTCTTCCCTGATTCGGTTCCCAGATAAGGTAGGACAAGTAATTCTTGATTGGGAAGAATCTCTCCCTTAAGGGGAAACATTACTCACTGGAGCTCCACCACCAGGCCATTGAGCACCACCACCACCATCATCCTCAAGGAAAACTACCCCTAGTACTAACCCCTACTGCTGCATAGCCTCTCTGTCATCATCAACATTTTTCTCCCTGTACTCATGATGATCTATTATATGTTACATTTTTATGAATATGATATAAAATGTTTATGGATATGTATGGCGGGATCCGGTGTGGCCGAAGTGGTACCAGTACCATGATCGCCACATGTTTTTTGTATGTATGAGACGGAATCCAGTGTGGCCAAGGTGGTATTGGCATCGTGACTGCCATATGTATGTTACATTCATGCATTGATCATGTGCATTAGAGTTAGTTGTAGTCACGGATTACACTTTGTGGCCGATGTGTTACCGGTATCGTGTGCTCTGGGACTGCATTTAGAAATAGATCGCTTCATGGTGATGGACAAACCGATATTACGTAATCCATACTCAACTGTTATTACACATGCTAAATTAGGTAAGCGATCTGTGGGTTACACTTTATGGTTGAGGTGTTACCAATATTGTGTACCCCGGGACTGTACTTGGAGATGGATTACACTTTGTGACTTATGTGTTCCCAGTATTGTCTAATTCATTCTAACTGTATCATTATAAAGGCATGTAGCATATTTATGGTTAGGTATCATTCCTATGTGCGTTGCCTTGCCAATAGGGGGTAAGGTGTTGGATAACCCATTTGTGGTATGTTTGATGAACCTTCGGAATGCCACACGGTACAATATGATTGTGGCTAGAGATGGGAACACATGCGGTGTAGCCAATTATTGGTACCGATGCCGTGGCTACGGAGGGTTATCAGGGGTTTACTAGGTGACCCGTGGTCGTAATGGACCAATAGGCTCTAATCATGACTAGAGTTTGTATATTTGATTAGTCAATGGCGGTTCGAGCGAGGATACAACCTAATGTGTCGTAGTAGTATTTACCAGATTTCGTTGTATTATTAGGTGGATAGTAAAAATAAATGAAATTGCATAACGAGCATCACGGACTATGTGTTTAATTTCTATAATCATGCATCATAAATTATTATTGCGCCTACTTTGCTTGGATGTGCTTAAACCCCACCCCTCACTGAGCGAGTTGGAAAGCTCACCCCTTGTATACATCCCCTTTTTATATGATGATGTAGGTACCATTGTGATGATGGCGTGTGACCCATTACCCTCCGGATCGGAGTATGGTGTGAGCGACTAGCGGACACCATAAGAGGAGGATATGATCGAGGCTGCTTGCAACCAATGTGCTTAGGCCACATCGTGAGATGTCGACATACATTGATCCTTTTGATATAGATTGTGGATGGTATATTTTGGGATTAATGTCACACCCCACTCCCAGCAGACCCAACTTACCTTTAGGAATACCAACGGTGTGAGTGAGACATGTACCTATCTTACAAACCTACCAGGATCTCTGATAGCAGTATCTTAACATTTTCACAATCTCACATCACAACCAACATAAGCAATGGAATTAGAGTATAGTAGCGGAACTATAAATAAAATAGGAAACATCTAATGGTAATATAATAGCGGTAACGAGGTTATTACATTATATTCATCCATGACATATACTATAATCTCAAGAAAACATATAACCCATAGTTATATCCAAAAGTATCAAAATATGAGGTACAATCTCATGGTGCGGCGTAACCACGTGGTCATAAGCAGTCCTGATCATGCTCCTCCACTTGGCATCCACCGATCGCTCACCATAATCCAACCCGGAAGATCTTTGGGCCACCGCCATCGGCACGATGGTACCTACATCATCATCTAAAAGGGGTGTATCGTGGGGTGAGCTTTCCAACTCTCTCGGTGAGGGTGGGGTCAAGCACATCCAAGCAAGTCAATAGTAGTAGTAGTTTATGATGCATGATTACGGAAATTAAATACATAGTCCATGATGCTTGTGATGCAATTCATTTATTTATTATCCACCTAACAATACAACTAAATCTAGTAAATACTACTATGGAACATTAGGCTGTATCCCTCATCTCATAAACGACATCGACTACGTAGCGATACAAACCCTAGCCATGATTAGTAGCCTGTTGGTCCCTGTATGCGTCTATGGGTCACCCAGTAAACCCTTGATAATCCCCTCATGGCAGTCATGGCATCGGTAACACATTGGCCACGTCGAACAGGTTCCCGCCTTTGGCAACAATCACATCGTACCACGGGAGTGGCACTTCGGGAAGGCTCATCAAACATGCCATAATGGGTTATCCCACACCTCAACCCCTGTTGGCAAGGGTGCATATCATGGGGAGTGATACCTAACCACATAGATACTACATGCCTTCATACTGATACAGTTAGTATGGATTACACGATACTAGAGAGACCTCAGCCACAAAGTGTAATCTATCTCCAAATATAGTCCTGGGTACACGATACCAGAAAGACCTTGGCCACAAAGTGAAACCCGAGACCATCTAGCATACATATCACAGTTTAGTATGGACTACGTAACACCAGCAAGACCTCGGCCATGAAGCGTATCCATTTCCAAATGCAATCCTAGGGTATACGATGCCAGCGAGGCCTTGGCCACAAAGTGTAACCTGCGACTACAACTAACTCTAATACACATAATCAATACATGAATGCAACATAAATATGGAAATCATGGCACCGGTACCACCTCGGCCACGTTGAATTCTATCTCACACACACACACACACACATCCAAACACATGATGATCACGGTACCAGTACCACCTCGGCCTGGATCCTATCATACATTTCCATACAATTCATATCAAAATTGTAAAATGACAATTAAAAATAGAATTCTAAACATGTGAGCAATTTAATGGTAATAAACAATTTTGAAAATAAACATAGTCTATCCCTCCTTTGTTTCACGATTGGTGGTGTTGATTCAAATCGGCCATTGATCAATCGAGATCAATTAAAGCCGAGGCACATGCACATCACTATCCTAGACATAAGGAATCATACATCAGTACCGTTAGAAATATCGGGAGGGACCCAAATAGGTCACCCCCAAAATGTCTGGACACTATCCCCAAGTAGCGGTACTATCATCGAAAACATCCATCGAAGCAGGGCATTTCCACAAAAATATCAAACTTGTTTCTAGTGGAGATGACGAGAGAGCACATTAGGATCTATGTCCACGAAATATGCCACGAAAACATCCGGTGGATGTTTTGATGGAGTGTGAGCGATCCAACAATTTGGGGCTTTTATTTCGGGCCGATTCTTTGGGATTTGTTCCATGGAGTTTATAGGGGATGTCCTAACATCATTCTAAGCCAAGAAAATTCCATTTCCACTAAGTCATTGGGGGATCGTAAATCGAGCGATCGAAACCCTAGTTGATCTTTTGGCATTACATGTTGTCGGAGCTCACGGGCTTGGTTGAGCTTAGCAACAACACCGGAGGATAGAACACACATACTACAACCCTAACATGGTGTGTAAACCAAGGGTCCATCCATTCCTAGCTTTATCTAGGTCGAAATGAAGAGAGAGTGGCATGGGAGGTTGGACTTACCTCGTGATTACGACAACAAAGCGGTGGCACCAAAGTGAGCCTTCAATCCCTTCTCCTTCCTCTCCTTCTTCTTCCTCTCCTCGTTGGGCACAAGAAATGAAATGAATCCTCATTTCCCAACTTATAACAAGTTGGGCCTAAAAGTCTATTTGGTTTGGGCCTCTTTTGAACCAATAGGATTAAAATGAGTTTTGGGGCACGAGGACCTGCACATTTAGGTCTATAAGGTGTTCACATCAAGAGGAAGGTGTGGAGGATGACTTGGGATCATCCCGAACCATTTATGATGCAAGTGGCGGGATCACGGGCATCAAAACCTCGATAACAACTTGTGGACCCATCAAAAATAGCCTTTGGATTCATGCCCAAGCTGCTTCCAGTGGCTTGTTTCCAAGCTGTCTTGAAAGCTTGCTATCCGGGGTTGGTCTTGCATGGGTGGTTGCCCTTGGACATGCCAAGGCTTTTTGACAATTATGATCTATGTCAAAAATCAAGTGTGGAGTCGGGTCGATTACGAATGCAGGATCGGAAGGTATGAATCCTCTCCAGTTAGATAGGCACGCGATGCACGAACATATGGGGTCTTCTCTACCCCTTTGACAATGTGCAACCATGAGCCAAAACTTAATCGTACTTTCGATCTACGATCGAGGCTTGTCTGTGATTTAAATTTGGTGGATTAGGGCACTGGTGTAACACTCCCCCACCTTACAAGAATTTCATCCTCGAAATTAAATATACCTAGCAAATCAAACAATCCAAAATATTGCTTCATCATTTTATCTTCTCGCTCCTAGGATGCCTCCTGTTTGGGGTGGTTCATCCATTTCACCTTGACAAAGGAAATAGTGCGGTTGCAAAGAATATGGTCCTTCCGATCAAAAATCTTCTTTGGATACTCCACATAGGCAAAGCCCTAATCCAACTCACGGGGTATGTAAGTCAAGACATGAGTGGGGTCAGGAATGTACTTTCTCAACATATATATGTGGAAGACATCATGTGTACCTTCCAACTCTGGCCGTAAAGCGATCCGATAAGCCACCAGTCCAATCCTCTCTAGTACATTATATAGTTCTATAAACCTTGGACTGAGCTTCCCCTTTTTACCGAACCGTATCACCCCTTTAACTGGGGAGATTCATAAGAAGACCTTGTCTCCAACATCAAACTCCACATGTTTCCTCCTAACATTTGCGTAGCTTTTCTGCCTGGACAGAGCTACCTTGATCCTTTCTCTGATCATATTCACTTTCTCACTAGCAGCCTGTATCAAGTCCGGACCCAAAATATGCCGCTCACCAACCTCATCCCAATAGAGTGCAGTCTGGAATTTCCTGCCATACTGTGCCTCGAATGGGGACATCCCGATTGTGGCCTGATAATTATTGTTGTAGGAGAAGTCAATAAGGGAAATGTGCCCATCCCAACTATAACTCATATCCAAGGCACATGCTAAAAGTAGGTCCTCCAATGTCTAAATAGTCCTCTCTGATTGACAATCGGTCTGAGGGTGAAAGGCAGTGCTAAAATCCAACTGTGTGCCCATAGGCTTCTGCACACATGTCCAAAACTTGGAAGTGAACCTGGGATCTTGATCAGAGATGATACTAATTGGGACACCGTGCAGCTTGATGATGTTATCGACATACAACTTGGCCAACTTGTCCATAGAAAATGTAACCTTGATTAGAATAAAGTAAGCTGCTTTGGTCAAGCGGTCCACAACTACCCAAATGCATCCATACCCTTCTGTGTACGGGGTAGGCCTATGACGAAGTCCATAGTAATATTCTCCCATTTTCACTCTGTAATAGGTAGGGACTATAATAACCCATAGGGCCTCTGTCTCTCAACCTTGACTTGCTAGCATGTGAGGCATCTAGACACATACATGGCCACATCATTCTTTATTCCTTTCCACCAGTAGGAGCCCTTGAGGTTCTTGTACATTTTAATCTTGCCGGGGTGAATAGAGTATAGAGAGCTATGTGCCTCTCTCAAAAATGTGTCTCACAAATCACCATCACTGAGCACACACAACGTCCCTTTGAACTTGAGGATCTCGCTTTCAGTCACCAAGAAATCTGGGTCCTTTTGGGTTCCTTCCTGGCATTCTGCTATTAGCTTTTGTAGCTCTGCATTAGTAACTTGAGCTACAGTGATCCTATCCACCAGACTAGGTTGTACCACCAATGCTGATAGTGACAATGTGACACCCCCTACTAACAGCTCCAAGTCTAGCTTCTTGGGCTCCTCTAGGAGATACTCATTGGTGGTCAGTGATGCTAAAGTTAGTGACTGAGATTTTCGACTAAGTGCATCAGCTGCCATATTGGCCTTTCCTAGGTGATAGTGGATAGTACAATCATAATCCTTCATCAGCTCCAACCAACGCCTCTATCTCATGTTGAGTTCTTTTTGGGTGAATAAGTACTTGAGGCTCTCATAGTCACTGAAGATCTCAATCTTCTCACCATATAGGTAATGTCTCCAGATTTTTAGTGGAAAAATCAGTGCCAACTCCAAATCATGGGTGGGGTAGTTCTTCTCATAATCCTTCAATTGACAGGATGCATAAGCAATGACTTTCCCATGCTGCATCAATACACAACCCAATCCCAGCTTAGAGGCATCACTATAAACAACCATACCACCTGTACCGGTTGGAATAGTCAAAACTTGAGCTGATACCACCTTTTTCCTTAGCTCCTTAAAGCTTTTCTCACAAGCATCAGACCAATCAAATTTTACACCCTTTCATGTGAGTCGGGTCATCAGAGTAGCAATGCGGGGGAAGTTCTCGATAAACCTCCTGTAGTATCCAGCCAATCTCAGAAAACTACGTATGTCTGCTGCACTCTTGGGAGTCTCCCATTCCAGAACTGCCTTCGCCTTGCCTGGGTCATAGAGTTGCTTCTCTCTCAGCCGTTGTAATACAAACCTCAGCTGAATAGCATGTTCCTCTACACTCTTGGAGTAGACCAAAATTTCATCAATGAGTACTATCACAAACTTGTCTAAGACATCACGGAATACAGTTCATCAAATCCATAAACACAACCGATGCATTGGTCAACCCAAATGACATTACCGAGAACTCGTAATGTCCATACCTTGATCTAAAGGCTGTCTTACTGACATTACTATCCTTGATTCTGAGCTGGTGGTAACCCGATCTAAGGTCCATCTTAGAGAACACCTTGGCACCGCAACTAATCAAATAAATAATATATCCTTGGGAAAGGATGCGGTTCTTGATGGTTAGCTTATTAAGCTCCGGTAATCAATACACAATCTCATACTTCCATCTTTCTTCTTGTGAAAACACGGTGCTTCCTATGGAGACACACTAGGTTTAATAAATCCCTTCTTGGAAGGTCTTGAAGTTCACTGTAATTCCTTCAACTCTGTGGGGCCATGCGGTAAGGGTCTTTGACCTTTGGTGCGAACGAGGAGTAGGTCTATAGCAAACTCTCTCTCGGTCGACGGTAAACCTATCAAGTCATCCAGAAATACATCGGAAAATTCCCTCACCACATATAGCTTGGTCAATGGCCTGATCTCTATCTCAGTATCCATCACAGATGCTAAGTAGCCTTGACATCCCTTATATAGTAGCTTCTTCATCTGGAGTGTAGATATGATAACTTTCTTGGGTTTCTTGGGCTTATCCCCTTAGAACACAAAATCATCATCATCATCATGTCTGAAAATGATAGCCTTCTCTACACATAGCACACTGGCTCTGTATGCAGACAACCAGTCCATTCATAAAATCACGTCGAAGTTGAACATATCCAACTCAATCAAGTGAGCATTCAACTCATAGTCATCTATGGTCACTGTACAAGGTTTATAAACATAGTTCAAACCCACCACACTCCTTGTAGGGGTGCTCACAGCCAAACATTGAGTTAGTCCCTTAGGTGGAATTCTCATCTTCCTTGCAAATGTCAGTGACACGAATGAATGTGAGGCTCCTGAGTCAAATAACACATGTGCAGGCAATAATGATATGAATAATGTACCTGTCACTACACCGGGTGCAGCCTCAGCATCCTCCACCATCATAGCAAACACTTTACCCTGTGGTCTCTGGCCTTGTAGGGGCTGTGCTGGTCTAGGGGTTGAATATGTCTACTAGGGCCTAGGTGGCATAGTGTAGGATGCATCACCTGGCCTTCGGTGGGGGCATGTCCTTGCCATGTGGCCCGACTGATCACAATAAAAACATCTTGGGCTCTATCCTAAAGACTAGGATCTGCACTAGATCAAGAGGATGGAAGTCGACTAGAATCAGTCTCCTAAATTGCTTGAGTTGGGTTGACATAAGGCATTCGGAAAGGTTTGCTGCCTCCCCTAGAATCAATAGATCTCATTGGCCTCTTTCCTATCCCTTGCTGAGCCGTGTAGTTATCCCTATGCCGGTCCTCAATAGATTTGGCCACTTGGACCACCTCAGCATAGGTTTACAGTTACAACCCCACAATGGTTGACCCAATACCTAGCCTCAACCCTTTCTCGAACTTCTTTGCCTTGGCTCTATCACCTTTGAGATGCTCAGAAGTGAAATGGAATAGCTCCTCAAAGCACTGCTGATACTCCAACACCGATCAGGGACCTTGAATCAACTGAGAGAACTCACTCTCTCTCCTATCCTAGAAGCTTTACAAAAAGTAGTTGTCAAAAAAAGGCCCTTTGAAGTTTGCCCAAGTGGGGTTTGGGTTATTAGCCCTCAGAATAGGCTCGGTGGCACTCCACCAATAATCCTTCGTTACATGGCGATAGCTCACACAAAGTTTTACGCTCATCAGTGTAGCCCATCAATCTAAAAACCTTCTCCATTTCACCAATCCATCTTGATGGATACAACAGGTCCTACACCACCTTAGAGAAACATGGGGGCCTAAGCCGTTGAAACTTCTCCATTTTTTTATCAAATCATGCGGCCCTCTATATGGGCTTGAGCTTGTTCCGACATCAAGTCTTACACATGCCCATGCACTTGTGCCCCACTAGATCTTTGAAGGGTAGCTCATCCAACACGTATTAGAAGGGTGTCGGTGGAGTAGGAGGTGCGGATGGTGCATTACGGGCTTCCATTACCTCTTGGATTCTATTATCGATCCCGGCCATAAATTGATTTTGTCTTTCTTCCACTTCCCGCATCATGTTATTCATGATGGAACCCCCTGGACTATAAGTACAAACGGGGCCGGTGGCGTATTACGGGGTCTACCCCGATTCCATGTAGGGGAAGCAGGAGGTGACGGGCATGATTGGGATCAGGATCAGGATCGGGATCGGGATCGGGTGTTCTGACATGACATAATTCTTGTGTAAGAATTCGATTAGTACACATGCATAAACAAGGTTGCATGTAATTGACACACACGCATACAGTGGGTCCCATGTACACAATTGGTAAAATTAGGGTTAGGGCATGCATAAGTGGGGTCCACCCCTATTAAAATCCGATCACGCACTCATCTCAACGAGGCATACCATTAAAGGAACCAAAATAAAATCTTAGATTGGAAAAATAAAATGATTTATTTTCAAAGAGACCACCGAAATAGGGTCAATTCACGAAAATATGGTTTAACCCACGAAATATCGGTGGTATTTTAGTGAGCAAAGCAGAGCAAAATTTAACTTTTCCTTTTCACGAAAGCGAGCAGGAAGCATGCCGGTGTTTCCGGTGGCTTGTTTCCAATGGCACCAAATCATCTTTAAATAGGCTCGAGTCTTGGCTTATTCACAAAACCCTATTTACTCTTGTGAGGAAGGTGTGGAAACGGCCAAGTAGTCTTTTGCTACTCATTCTCTACCTTCCTCATGCTATTTCATGATCGATTGGAGCTACATTCGCATCCAGGGTATGTTTTCTCTCTCTATAACCTAGTTTTTTGTGATTTTCTTCTTTATGAGTTTTGCATTCCACCTTAACTAGGTTTTCCATTCCAAATCCTTAGGAATCATCTTGCAACAATGTCTGGATGCCATGTATGTACTGCGTGCTCTTTACAAGAGGAGCGGATCTGCGTGCGTTCAACCAAATCTGTTTAGCTCTGTGGTTGGCGAGGCTTGGGAGTTCTTTGAGCACCTAGCGTTGACCGAGTCTATGTGAGGACCAATGACTTTTGCGCATTCCGTCTTCGTCAACGGTTTGAGGAGATCGGGTGGTACCACATCCTGAAACCCAATCGATACTACTACCCTACCCTGGTCAGGCTATTCTACTCCAACATGGAATACGTGAATCGAGGTATTGAAGAGATGCGGATCACCTCCTGTGTGAAGGGGTGGAGATATCTTTTGACATGGGGTAGATGAAGAACATTTTGATAATCAGCAATGCAGGTGATCTAGTGTACTACCCACCTCGGACTCTGGTATATGAATTTTAGAGTCCCGATACCTTCCAGGAGATTAATGACATGCTGACTAAGGAAGCCCAGGGATGGAACCATTCGGTCAACTACTTTGCCACTCCTAAGGTTTTTTATCGTGTGATTCAGCTGAATGTCCTCCCCACCTGTAGACATTATAATAAGGTGTTTGTCCTGCAAGCCTAAGTGACATACTACGTGTACATAGGGCAGAATATACGCCTTACCTCCTAATGTGGATCATGGTAACTTGGTCTAAAGGCGGTTCACCGAGTAGGGAACCTATGCTCTGAAAGGATATTGTGACATCTTCCACGCTTTGGGGTGGACTTGAGGTGAGCACGCTTGGTTGAAGAGCTCCGATTTTAACCAAGACTCTCAAGGAAGATGACCATAGATCGAGGAGGTGACACCTATTCCAAGGGAGGTCAGCAACCCATGGAGGTAGAGGGTGGCGATACCGATGAGGCAGGAGGAGAAGCTATTGGGGTTGGTGGGGCTCCACCACCTAATCCCCAGGCTATGGGTTCGATGGCAGCTTCTACATCCCAGAGTACTAGGGGTGCGAGGCCCTACGGTCTCGATAACGTCATGGCCCATCTGGATACCATTATATCATTGATGAGGAGTATGGACAGCCACCTCGAGAGCATGGATAGGACCTATTGTCTTATGGACAATAGAGTGGCCTCCCTAGAGGCATAGATGAAGCGATGGTCTTCGCCTTGGTATATCGGTGCCTCCTCTAGGAACATATTGTCGAACTAGGCTCGGGGCAAGAATAGAACCATCGATTAGCAAGAGTAGTGGCATGTACTGGCTGTAGCTTTTAGGATTTCCATTTTCATGTTTTTGTTTGAGTTTGATGTTTTAGGTTTTGTTGAACTTTCACATTATGTCATTTACTCCGGTTTGTTTAATTTCCTAGTTGAGGCTAGTTAGGATTTCCTACTTTTACGTACTTTAATTTTATAAAAGTGTAAGCTGTGTATTCAAGTTTTTATTATAATGAAATGGCTACAAAACCTATGCTTGTCTCCTAGTTGTACAATTTCTATTATTGTTGTCTTGAGATTTTTATTTAATCCTAGTTTCTCCAAAATCATGGTTTGGCTGAGATTGTGAGTTAAGGCAGAACTTCACGCTCTGATACCACAGTTGTCACACCCCACTCCCGGCAAACCCAATTTACCATTAAGAATACCGGCTGTGTGAGTAAGACATGTACACATCTTACATTCGACCGAGGATCTCGATAGCATTACTTTAACATATTCACAATCTCATAACACAAACCAATATAAGCACTTGGAATCGAGTATAGTAGCGAATTTATAAATAAAATGGGAAAAACATCTAATGGTAATATAATAGCAATAACCAAGTTATTCTGTTATATTCATCCATAACATATACTATAATCTCAAAAATATACAATTCACAACTATATCCAAAAAAATCAAAAGATGATATACAATCTCACGGTGCGGCATAAGCACGATTGGTATACCTGATCTGGTCATGCTCCTTTGCCGCATCCACCAATCACTCACATCGTACTCGACCGGAAGATCTTTGGATCACGCCATCGACACCGATACCTACATCATCATCTAAAATGGAAGTATCGTGGGGTGAGCTTTCTAACTCGCTCAGTGAGGGGTGGGGTTAAGCACATCCAAGCAAGTTAATAGCAGTAGTAATTTATGATGCATGATTGTGAAAGTTGAACATATAGTCCATGATGCTCGTGATGCAGTTCAATTATTTATTATCACCTAACAATACAAACTAAGTCTAGTAAATGCTACTACGGTGCATTAGGCTGTATCCCTCGTCTCGGAAACGACATCGACTACGTTGAGATACAAACCTTAGCCATAATTAGAAGCCTATCGGTCCTCGTATGCATCCATGGGTCACCCAGCAAACCCTTGATAATCCCCTCCTGGCAGTCATGGCACCGGTGACACATCGGCTATGCTGGATAGGTTCCTGCCTCCGGCAACAATCAATCATACCGTGGGAGTGGCAATTTGGAAAGGCTCATCAAACATATCACAATGGGTTATCCAACACCTCAACCCCTATTGGCAAGGATGCGTAGCATAGGGAGTGATACCTAACCACATATACTACATGCCTTCATAATGATATAGTTAGTATTGATACACATACGGAGAGACCTCGGCCACAAGTGTAATCCATCTCCAAATACTGTCCAGTACCGATACGGAAGACCTTGGCCACAAAGTGAAACCGAGACCGTTTACCTAATCTAGCATACAAGTAGCAGTTGAGTATAGACTACATAACCTTGGCAAGACCTTGGCTATAAGCGTATCCATTTCCAAATGTGGTCCTAGGGTACCGATACCAGGAGACCTTGGCCACAAAGAATAACCATAACTACAACAAACTCTAATACACATAATCAATGCATGAATGCAAAATACATATGGCAATCACGGCATCGATCTTGCCTCACCACACGAATTTAGTCTCACACACATCCAACATACATACGGCGATCACGGTACGGTACCGCCTCGACCACACGGATCCGTCATACATTCTATACAATTCATATCATGATCGTAAAATGATAATTTTAATTAAACATATAATTCTAAGTATGTGAGTAATTTAATAAATAATAAACATTTAAAAATAAGCCAGTCCATCCCTCACTTTTCGATCGGTTGTGTTTGGGTTCAAATCGACCATCGATCGATCAATTCAATTTTGGCTTGAGGGCACATAGCGTCACATCCTATACATAAGGGAATCATACATCAATACACATCAGAAACATCGAGAGGGACCCACACAGGTCACCCCCAAAGGGTACAGACACAGTTCTTAAGTGACAATACTATCACCGGTAACAGGGCATTTCCACTAGAAATATCAGTCCTATTTTCAGTGGAGGTCATAGAGAACACATTAGGCTCATTTTTTCATCAGAAACAACCCACCGAAAATAGCTACAGTGCTTCCTATACCATATTTCCAGTGGACACAGAAAGGTCCAACTCGAATTGGGGCTTTCCAGCTCGGGCCCGATCGCCAAGATTTGTTTCACGGAGTTTGTAGGGGATGTTTCTAGCATTATTATAAGCCAAGAAAATCCCATTTCCACTGAGCCGTTTGGGAGATACATTGATCAAACGATCGAAACCCTACTTGGTCTTTTGGCATTATATGTTGTCGGAGCTCACCGGGCTTGGTTTGAGCTCGGCAACAACATCGGGAGGGTAAAACACCCAACCCACAACCTTGATTTAGTTTGTACATCAATATTATACCCATACCTAGCTTTGCCTAGGTCAAAATGAAGAGATAGAGTGGCATGGGAGGTTGTTCTTACCTCCAGTGGCGATTCCTGCAATAAGGCAGCAACCGGCACCAAGGTAGGCCTTCAATCCCCTTCTCCTTCCTCTTCTTCTTCCTTCCTCTCTTTTTCTCTCATCTCCTACGTTGGGCACAAGGGAAATGAGGAAATGAATCCTCATTTCCCAACTTATAACTTAAGTTGGCCTATAGGGTCCGTTTGGTTTGGGCCTCTTTTGAATCAATTGGGTTAAAACGAGTTTTGGGGCACGAGGACCCACACAATTGGATCCATAAGGTGTTCACATCAAGAGAAAGATGTGGAGGATGATTTGGGATCATCCGAAATCATTTACGATGTGGGTGGCGGGACCCTCGGGCATCGAAACCTCCACAGTAGCTAATAGACTCACTAGAAACAAGCACCAGATTCATGCCCAGACTGCTTCCAGTGGCTTGTTTTCGGTGGTCAAGATAGCCTGCTATCTTGTTAGCTTACTGTCCCAGGGTTGGTCTCGCATGGGTGGTTGCCCTCGAATATGCCCAAGGCTTTTCAGCAATTATGATGCATACCGGAAATCAAGTGTGGGGAGTTGGGTCACTTACTGTTTGAGATTTTAAAATGTAATCGTAGGCGTACAGATCAGTGTAGCTATAGGTCGAACACAGGGAGAGCAGCCACTTTATTTTTTGCTTCTTTTAATAATGCGAAAGTGAACCGATTAATGATTGTGATCTAATTCTAATTACCATCCTAAACATATGTATCTAAAATAATGTCCTAACCATTCATCATCTCAGAATTTAAATACACAAGCCACGTAATTAAAATTAAATAATAAAATAGCTGAAAATAAACATGCCCAGCAATTAAAAAGCAATAAAGGAAAAAAATGCTAAAATAAAAATAAAGTAAAATAAAGGGATAAAGCTAGAGAGACTCACAAGTAGGTTTCTCTACTTGCGAGGGATGTATCATAATATGAGCTTCCCTACTTGACGAGTCACTCTTACAAGGGTTACTCTACTTGGCTTTAGGAAGGAAACAATTAAAATAAAAATAATAAAATGATGGTTCTATGGCTAGGAGGGCAAAGCCACGCATACACTAGCCATGAACCTTTGAGGAAAAGGATAGCAATAATGTAATGACTAAAATTAAAATCATAAATTAAGAAAGAAAGGGCGTCGAGAAGAGGAATGAGAGGGGAAGAGAAGCTGCTGAAGGGCCTACTTACGAACTTCAACCTTGGCTGAAACTTGATCGATTTGAGATACTACGTTACTAAAAACTAGATCTGGAATAAACCAAATCTGAAATTTCTAGTACTAGAAAAAAAATCTGAAAAAAAATTGAACTTGAAAGACATACTTCATAGCTTATTCTTGTGCCTAGAACTAAGCTTAGAACTAGAACTTGAAAATTACAACTTCAATTATTTAAACAATAAAAATAAAAACTGAATCAAAAACAAAAGTGCTTGCATTAATTGAATAAAATGAACTTACAAAAGTTTTTAAAGCATAAATCTAGAAGTAGAGCTAGAAAGAAAACTAGAAAGAGATAGAGCAACTAAGAAAAGACCCTAGAAGAAGAATGACGCCTTCTCGTTGTGTTAATTCTATTATATAGAGAATGGGGAGGGAAGCTAACGATTTTAGTTTCTAAAAAAGATTTTTTTTAATCGTGTTGATGAGGTGGAGAGAGAGAGAGAAAGCGTGTGAGAGAGATCTCCCATGATTTTTCTTGCCTTATTTTCCTATTTTTTCTCCTTTTTTCTATTTTTCTCTCTCTTCTTGCACAAGAAACCCCCTTTGGTTGATTTTTCTTGCTTGGATTTGGACAATATTCTATTTTAATGGAAAACTCCATCCATACCCTTGTCTTTTTTTTTTTTTTCTTCTTTCTTATTTTTTCTCTTTATTTTCTATCTCTCTTCTTCAAACTTGCGTACAACCATCTTAGCCGACCTCCTTTAAGTGATGAGTAGGAGAGAGAAAATCTTATAAAAAAATCTCAACAAAATGGCAGCTAAGAGGTTCGAACTTGGGACCTCCTAATAAGCAAGGGATTTTGCACACCACAACTCACCAACTCCGCTAGGTAGTTGTTGTTACCAAAAATGAATCTTCAATCACTTAAGGATGTGGTCCATCGATCCTTGTTGGAATTTGAAATATTCCTTATACCCTTGGGACAACTGCAGATGGGCTGGTTCTGCATCTCGGTTCAGTTATGATCCATTATTCTTTTTCTCGGCCGAAAAGAATAATCACTTGTACAGTTGACCAAACGAATGTGTACTTGTAATTGAACACGTCCATCTTACTTAGAATTTCATCCTCTTCGCAACCATGAAAAGAAATAGGACCTCTTTACTTGTAAAATTGGAGATATAGCACCCGATAGTCCTTAAGACCTTGAAAATATAAAACCTGTAAAAAGAGAGTAAAACCCAGGGTAGCTCCATTCTAAATATGTAAAATGCATGTTTTACTACACTAGATTTCACACATAAATGTGCTCATCACTTACCATCTGCAATCAAAAGGTATGAATCCCCTCCAGTTAGAGAGGCATGAAATACACGAACATGTGGATCTCTACCCCTTCGGCAATGTGCAGCTGCGAGCCTAAACCCAGTCGTACTTCCAATCTCTGATCCGAGGCATGTCATAACAGTTCAAATTAGACCGGATTAGGGCACGGGTATAACAAGAATTCCACCCAAGGGTTTGACTCAGTGTTTGGCAATGAGTACCCCTATAGGAAGTGTAGTAGATCCTAACTATGTGTATGAGCCTTGTCCAGTGACCATAGGTGGACATGAGTTGAATGCTCACTTGATCGAGTTGGATATGGTTGACTTTGATGTGATTCTAAGGATGGACTGGTTGTTTGCATACAGAGCCAATGTGCTATATGCAAAAATGATGATCATTTTCAAACCTTGTGGTGAGGGCAAGTTTGTCTTTCAAGGGGATAAACCCAAGAAACCCAAGAAGGTTATCATATCAGCCCTCTAGATGAAGAAGCTAATGGATAAGGGATGTCAAGGCTACATAGCATCTGTGATGGATACTGAGATAGAGGCTGGGCCATTAAGCTGAAATTTGGATGTGGTGAGGAATTTTCTGATGTATTTGTGGATGACTTGATAATTTTGCCCCCAGGCCGAGAGACAAAGTTTGCTATAGACCTATTTTTCGGCTCAGCACTAGTGTCAAAAGCCCCTTATCGTATAGCTCCCACAGATTTGAAGGAATTGCAGGTCTAACTTCAAGACCATCTGAAGAAGGGATTTATTAGGCCTAGTGTGTCTCCATGTGGAGCATTGGTATTGTTTGTAAAAAAGGACGAAAGTATAAGGCTTTGCATTGATTATCCAAAGCTTAACAAGCTAACCATCAAGAACCGGTATCCCTTGCCAAGGATAGATGGTTTGTTTGATCAGGTGCAGGGTGCTAAGGTATTTTTCAGGATTGACCTTAGATCGGGCTACCCACCTCGGACTCCGACATATGAGTTTCAGAGTCCCGATACCTTTCAAGAGATCAATGACATGCTGACTAAGGAAGCTGAGGGATGGAACCGTACGGTCAACTATTTTGTTACTCTAAATGTTGTCTACCGTGCGATTCAGCTAAATGTCGTCCCTAATTACAGACATTACAATGAGGTATCTGCCTTGCAAGCCTATGTGACTTACTGTGTGTACATGGAGGCACATATATGTCTATGTCTGCCTTACTTCCTAATGTGGACCATGGTAATTGATGCGAGGCGGGATCGCGAGTAGGGAACCTATGCTACGGGAGGATATTGATCTTCCGCCGCTTTGGGGTGGACTTGGAGGGTGAGGCACGCTTGGGTGAAGGTCATAGACTTCAACAAAGACACACTGAGGAAGATGACCATAGATCTAAGGGAGGTGACGCCTATCCCAGGAGAGGGTCAGCAGCCTATGGAGGTAGAGGGTTGCGGTGCCGGTGATGTTGGTGCAGGAGGAGAAGCTACTGGGGTTGGTGGGGCTCCACCACCTGATCCCCAGGCTATGGGTTCTATGGTAGCTTCTACATCTCAGAACACTAGGGGTGTGAGGCCTTATGGTCTCAACGATGCTACGGCCCGTCTGGATACCACTATATCACTGATGAGGAGCATAGATGGCCACCTCAAGAGCATGGACAGGACCTATTGTCTTATGGACAATAGAGTGGTCTTCTTAGAGGCATAGATGCAGGCGATGGTCTTCCATCTCGGTATTCCAGTGCCTCCTCCAAGAATACATGGTTCGAACTAGGCTCAGGGCTCAAACAGAGCCAACAACAGCAGTAGCAAGAGTAGTGGCATGTTTGCCACTGTAGCCTTTAGGATTTCCATTCTCCTATTTTGGTTTGAGCCTGATGTTTTTAGGTTTAGTTGAACTTTTACATTATGTCATTTGCTTCAGTTGTTTAATTTCCTAGACAGGCTAGTTAGGATTTCCTGCTTTCGATACTTTAATTTTATAAAAAGTGTAAGTTGTGTATTCAAGTTATTTATTATAATGAAATGGCTTTAACACCTATGCTTGTCTCCTAATTGTACAATTTCTATTATTATTGTCTTGAGATTTTTATTTAATCATCGTTTCTCCAAAATCATGATTTGTTTGAGATTGTGAGTTAAGGCAGAGCTTCACTCTCTAATACCATAGCCGTCACACCCCACTCCTGATAGACCCAACTTACCATTAGGAATACCGGTGGTGTGAGTAAGACACATACTTGTCTTACAAACCTACCAGGATCTCTGATAGCAGTACCTTAACATTTTCACAATCTCACATCATAACCAACATAAGCAGTAGAATCAGAGTATAGTAGCGAAATTATAAGTAAAATGGGGAAACATCTAATGGTAATATAATAGCGGTAACCAGGTTATTCTGTTACATTCATCCATGACATATACTACAATCTCAAGAAAATATACAACCCACAATTATATCCAAAAGTATCAAAATATGATGTACAATATCACGGTGGCGTAACCACAATGGTCTGGCGAGTCCTAATCATGCTCCTCCTACGGCATCCACGATCGCTCGAGACCATACTCAACCCAAAGATCTTTGGGTCATCCCCATCGGCACCTCGGTTCCTGCATCATCATCTAAAAAGGGGTGTATACATGGGATGAGCTTTCCAACTCACTCAGCGAGGGGTGGGGTCAAGCACATCCAAGCAAGTCAATAGCAGTAGTAGTTTATGATGCATGATTGCTGAAATTAAACACATAGTCCATGATGCTTGTGATGTAATTTATTTATTTATTATCCACTTAACAACACAACTAAGTCTAGTAAATGCTACTACGGCACATTAGGCTATATCCCTTGTCTCGAAAATGACATCGACTATGCAGTGATACAAACCCTAACCGTGATTAGAAGCCTATCGGTCCCTGTATGCATCCATGGGTCACTTAGCAAACCCCTGATAACCCCCTTCTGGCAGTCACGACACTGGTAACACATCGGTCACACGGGATAGGTTTTCGCCTTTGACAATAATCACATCGTACCGCAGGAGTGGCAATTCGGGAAGGCTCATCAAACATACCACAATGGGTTATCCAACACCTCAACCTCTGTTGGAAAGGGTGCGTAGCATAGGGAGTGATACCTAACCACATATATACTACATGCCTTCATACTGATACAGTTAGTATGGATTACATGATACTGGAGAGACCTCGGCAACAAAGTGTAATCCATCTCCAAATACAGTCCTGGGTACACGATACTAAAGAGACCTTGACCACAAAGTGAAACCTGAGACCATTTACCTAATCTAGCACATATCACAGTTGAGTATGGACTACGCAACACCAGCAAGACCACGGCCATGAAGCGTATACATTTCCAAATGTAGTCCCAGGGTACACGATACTAGTGAGACCTTGGCCACAAAGTGTAACCTGCGACTACAACTAACTCTAATGTACGTAATCAATGCATGAATGCAATATATATACGACAATCACGGCATCGGTACCACCTCGGCCCCACTGAATTTCGTCTCACACACACACATCCAAACACACAGAAATCATGGTACCGTACCACCTCGGCCACACCAAATCCCATCATACATTTCCATACAATTCATACCAAAATTATAAAATGACAATGAAGCATATCATAATCATAATTGAATAATTACAATTAAACATATAATTCTAAACATGTAAGCAATTTAATGATAATAAACATTTTTTAAAATAAACATAGTCCATCGCTAACAGGTTTTACGATCGGTCGCGTTCGAATTCAAGTACAACCACCGATCGATCAATTTAATTTTTGCTTTGGGGCACGTGCACATCACTATCCTAGACACAAGGGAATAGTATATCATTACGCATCAAAAACATCAGGAGGACCCAAAAGCCTTAATTAGCGATTTTGGGTATACAAGTGGAAGTATAGACACTGTCCATAAGTGACAGTACTGTCACCGGAAACAACCACCGAAAACAAGGTATTTTCATCAGAAATATCAGACTTGTTTCTGGTGGAGATGACAAAGAGCACATTAGGCTCCATTTCCACTAGAAATATGCCATCAGAAACAGACCCAGTGGATTGGTGGTTTTCGTGGAGAATGAAGCGATCCAATAATTTATGACTTTCAAGCTTGGGCCTGATTGCCAGGATTTGTTCCATGAAGTTTGTAGGGGATGTCCTTAGCATCATTTTAAGCCAAGAAAATTCTATTTCCACCAAGCCATTTGGGAGATATGTCGATCAAATAATCGAAACCCTAGTTAGTCTTTTGGCATTACATGTTGCCAGAGCTCACCGGGCTTGGTTCGAGCTCGGCAACAACACTGGGAGGGTAGAACACCCATCCTACAACCCTAACATGGTGTGTACACAAAGAGTCCATCAATTCCTAGCTTTTTCTAGGTCAAAATGAAGAGAGAGAGTGGCATGATAGGTTGTAATTACCTCCGGATGATTAGCAACAAAGCAATAGCGGCACCAAGGCGGCCTTCAATCCTCTCCTTCCTCCTTCTTCCTCTCTCTTTCTCTCTTTCCTACATTGGGCATAGAAATGAGAATGATTCTCATTTCCCAACTTATAACAAGTTGGGCCTAAGGTCATTTGGTTTGGGCCTCTTTTAAACCAATCGGGTTAAAATGAGTTTCGAGGCACGAGGACCCACACATTTAGGTCCATAAGGTGTTAACATCAAGAGGAAGGTGTGGAGGATGATTTGGGATCATTCAAAACCATTTACAATGCGAGTGACGGGACCCATGGGCATCAGAACCTCGACAGCGGCCTGTGGACCCATTGGAAAAAGGCATCAGATTCATGCCCAGGCTGCTTCTGGTGGCTTATTTCCAATGGTCACTGTCTTGATAGCTTGCTATCCCAAGGTTGGTCTCGCACGGGTGGTTGCCCTCAGACATACCTAAGGCTTTTCGACAATTATGATGTGTGCCAAAAATCAAGTGTGGGGAGTCAAGTCACTTACCATCTGGGATCGGAAGGTATGAATCCTCTCCAGTTAGATAGGCATGTGATACATGAACATGTGGGGTCATCTCTACCCCTTCGACAATGTGCAACCACAAGCCAAAACCAGTCCTACTTCGATCTCGATCCGAGGCTGTCTAGCAGTTTAAATTTGACCAGATTAGGGCACAGGTGTAACAATTAATGTTTATAAGTCTTGGAAAATTGTAATAGAATAACTTGGTTATGGATATTATATTATTATTAAATATTTTCCCATTTTATTGATGATTCTGCTGCTTTTGGTTGGTTTGTGAATTGAGATTGTGAAATGTTAAGGTACTGCGATCAGAGATCTTGGTAGGTTTGTAAGATAGGTTCATGTCTTACTCACACCATTGGTATCCCTAATGGTAAGTTGGGACCATTGGAAGTGGGATGTGACAGCTTGGTATTAGAGCACGATGCTTTGCCTTAACACACAATCTCAACCAAACCATGACTTGGGAAAATTAGGACTTAAATAAAAATCTCAGAGATAACAAATAATAGAATTGCATAAGTAGGAGACAAGTATATGTGTTAAATCTATTTTATTATAATCAAGAAGTGAGTACACAAGCTTACACCATTATCATGAAATAAAAGATAGAAAGCTGGAAATCATAACTAGCCTAAATCTAGGAAAATTCAAATGACATAAGAAAATGACAGAAAATAAATTTCAACTAACAACTAGAACATGTAATCTCAAATGAAAGCATAAACTGATAAATCCTAAAACCTCAGTGGCAACACAAGCCACTAATCCTGCTGATCCTGCTACTGCTAGTGATGTCCTTGGCCTTGAGCTTGGCTTTGGGGATGATTTTGTGCTCCTAGAGGAGGCACCGGTATGGCGAGGTGGAAGACCATCGCCTGCATCTGTGCCTCAAGAGAGGCCACCCTATTGTCCGTAAGACAATCATTTCTGTCCATGCCCTCAAGACGGTTGTCCATACTCCTCAATAAGTTTGTGGTGGTGTCCAGGCGGGCCATTACATTGTTGAGACCATAAGGCCTCGCAACCCTAGTGCCACGGGAAGTGGAAGCTACTCTAGAACCCATAGTCTATGGGTTAAGTGGTGGAACACCACTAACATCACAAGCAACACCACCAACTCCACCAGTATCCCCCTCAGCACCATCGCCAATAACTCTAGCATAGCCACCCAGCTGACCCTCTACCTCTATAAGCTGCTCACCCAAAGCCTCATAGGGTGATACCTCACTCATGTCAAGGGTCATCTTCCTCAGGGAGTCTTGGTTGAAGTCTATGATGTCATCTCCCAAGTATCCCTCACCTTTTAGGTCTACCCCAAAGCGAAGGAACACATCAGTCAAGATCCTTCCAAAGCTTAAATTCCTAGCTTTGCATGCCCCTTCCTCCGACTGAGTCACCAGGGTCCACATCAATAGGTAAGGAAGGCAAACTTGCACCCCCATGTACACGCGGTATGTCACGTAGGCATGCAAGACAGACTGTATATAACCTTTGGGGTGGCTAAGTAGTTGGTGGTGCAATCCCACCCAAAGGCAGCCTTCGTGAACATATTGTTTATCTCTTAAAGAACATCAGGATTTTGGAATTTATAAGCTGGAGTCCGAGGAGGGCAGTGTACCAGTTCTCTTGTGTTGTAACCATTAGAAGGTTGGCCAATTACCTTATGTCAAAGGAGATCTCGACCCCCTTCACATAGGAGGTGATCCATATCTCTTCAGTGCCTCGATTCACTCACTGGAGGTTGGAGTTGAACAACCTCATCAACCGTGGATAGTACCTCTTGTTGGGTTTCAAGATACGGTACCTCCCAATCACCTCGAAGCGTTATCGAAGGCAGAACTGCCGAAAGTTTCTCATCCTCACATACTTCCCTGGATCCACATTGTGGTATTCGAAGTTCTTCTAATGGTCTTGTTCGGCCATAGAGTGGAACAATAATGGGTTGTACTGAGCTTCTTCAGGACTGTCTTGTTGTTCTTGTGCAATGGTATGATGAGTATGAACATGACGTCTGGACATGATTTCAGTAATATTCCTAAGGTTTTAGAGAGTATAACCTAAGTTAGAAGATTGAAACAAATCTCACAAAGAGAAAAGTCAAAAACCTAGGTTAGAGAAGGAAGAGAACTCACCTTAGATGCATAGAAGGCACTAATCAATCATGAAATAGCCAAGGAAAGGTGGGGAATAGGTTGGAGGAGCTCCCTTTGTAGTATTCTCTTCTTCTCCAAAGGATAGATTAGGGTTTTGACAAATAAAACCCAAACCCAAGCCTTAATTAGCGATTTTGGGTCTACCAGAAACACTAGACCTGGATCTGGTGACTATTTTTGGTGAGTTGAAAATCCTAAATTAGCCTTTGCTAGTCCCACCGGAAACAAGACTGATATTTCTAGTGGAATGGCCTTGTTTTTGGTGAACTATTTTTGGGAATAAAGTTTTTTAAAATTTCCAAGTCTTTATTATATAATTGTTTCTCTAATTAGGGCCCCTTTGTGATATACGTGCGATTGGATCCCAATATTGGTGAACCCTACTTATGCATACTCTAACCTTAAATTTTCGTTATGTATACAAGTGGGACCCACTATGTATGCATGTATTCCAATTACATGCAACCTTTTATATGCATTTGAACTAATCGGATCCCTCCACAGAAGTCATATCACGCCAGAACTCCAGATCCCGATCCCAGTCACAAACCTCACCTCCGTTTCCACTAACTGGAATTGGGGTAGGCCACGAAATGCACCCCTGACTCCGCTGGTACTCAGAGCTCATGATGTAGCCTCCATCATAAATAATATGATACGAGAATTTGAGGAAAGATAGAATCAGTTCATGGTTGGGATCGATAATAGGATCCAAGTGGCAAACCCGTAATGCACCTCCCGCACCTCCTACTTCATCGGCATCCATTTTGGTACCCGCCGGCCCGACCACTCTTCAAGCTTCTGGTGGAGCACAAGTGCATGGGAAAGGGCAATAGAATGTACATGGGCATGTACAAGACCCAGCACCAGAACAAGCCTAGGCACACGTAGAGGATTGGATGGACCTAACAAAAATGATGGAGAAATTTCAGAGGCTTAGGCCCCCATGTTTCTCCAAGGTGGACCAGGATCCATTGTATCCATCAAGATGGATTTGTGGTATGGAAAAGGTGTTTAGACTAATTGGCTGCATCGATAAGCAAAAAATCTTGTGTGTGGGTGTAGACACCAAATTTTGTCCCCCCTCAGCAATGATGAATTACGGGTAATGAGGAGACATATATTTTCTCTTTCGGAAAGAAGTTGAATTTTTGGCACAAATCCAAACTATCCCAGAACTTGTGATTGGTCAAAATTTAGATGATGCGGGGAAGGTGACGAAAGTGGTCATTAATACCTTTTGCTAGAAAACGACAATTAAGCTTAGCAGGTGCTCGATTTCCGTATCATTGGAAAATATTCGAAAACATGGTCTCATTGATATCTTGTATGAAAAAAATGGATACCCAGGTGGGCCGTAATGCCTACTTGAACTTTGAACCAGTTAAACCAGAAAGAACCAAACCCTAAACCAAACCAAATCCTGAACTTGACAAAACCCTAAACCAGACCAAACCTTGAACCAAACCAGACCAAACCCTAAACCGAACCAAACCAGACCAAACCCTAAACCGAACCAAACCAGACCAACCCTAAATCGAACCAAACCAGACCAAACCCTAAACTAGACGAAACCCAAAACTAAACCGAAACAAACCAAACCAAACAAAAACCCTAAACCCTAATTTAAACCAAACCCTAAACCCAACTAGAACCTGAACCTAAACCCAAACCCAAAACTTAAAATTAAACCCTTAATCAAACCTTTAATCAAACCTAAACCTTAAATCAAACCAAAATCAAAACTTAAAATTATACCTTAAGATCAAACCTTTAATCAAACCTTAATCAAACCAAAATCAAAACTTAAAATTAAACCTTAAAATCAAACCAAAATCAAACCTTAATCAAACCTAAACCTTAAATCAAACCAAAATCAAAACTTAAAATTAAACCTTAACCTTAAAATCAAACCAAAATCAAACTTTAAATCAAACCTTAATCAAACCTAAACCTTAAATTAAACCAAAATCAGACCTTAAAATTAAACCATAAAATTAAACCTTGAACTTAAACTGGACCATTTCCTATCCAAACCAAAACTTACCGACTATTATTGACGTGATAAGAACTCCACCAAAGGCTATTGCCACCCAGGCTAGGGAGTAGCCCTCGGTCTAGGGGAGTATCTGGAGGTGTAAGAGGGTGCCACATGGTATTTTGAAAGCCTCACAGGGTACCACGTACTATTTCAAAGCTTTACGGGGTGACACATAACTTTTTCACTACACAACGGGGTGACACAGGGGGGATCCGTGTAAGGACTTACACATCCGTGTGTGTAAGTCCTTACATGGATTGTGTAAGGAGTTACAAATCCGTGTAAGCCTTTACATGGATTTGTTGGGGGCTTACACGGATCTGGACCCCCTTTACATGGTCTTGGGTGTTTTTACACCCCTGCCCCTCCTCCTCTACTATAAATAGTGACCCCTGGGTCACTATAAGTCCCTGGCAGAAAAGAATAGATAGAAAACAATAGAGGGCAGAATCCTTAAGAAAAATCCCTAACATTGTTCTAAAGAGAGAAAAAAAGGTGAGAAGAAAGAAAAAGAGTGAAGAATCCTAAGTTAGCTGAAGTTGACTGTCTCATTGCCGGAAGCCCAGGTTGTCCATATCAGGTTGGTATTGAACTCTTGTTCAAATTCTTTTTATTTAAATTCAATACCTTTATTAGGCGTGGAAGCTCTGCCCAAAATTCCTGAGCTGATTCCAACCCTAGAAAAAGGTGCGGAAGCTCTGCCCAAAATTCTTAAGCTGATTTCAACCCTAGAAAAATGGCACGAAAACTTTGCCCAAATTTCTGAGCTGATTCCAACCCTAGAAAAATGGCACGGAAGCTCTTCCTAAAATTCCTGAGTTGATTCCAACCCTAAAAAAATGGTGCAGAAGCTTTGCCCAAAATTCTCGAGCTGATTCCAACCCTAGAAATATGGCACGGAAGCTCTGCATTAAATTTCCCGAACTGATTCCAACCCTAGGAATACGATGCAGAAGCCCTGCCCAAATTTTCAGAGTTAATTTTGATTCTAAAAATATAGTATGGAAGTCCTATTCAGATTCTCGAAAACCAGAATCCATAGTCACACCCTAGTAAAAAAGCCTTATCAACTTTATTACCCAGGTGCCAGAAGTTTTTAATTTCTCCAAGAAAGAGAAAAGAAAATTAAATCATTGGCTCTGAGTCGAGGAAAATTATCAAAAAATTCACCATTTTCATCGATTATTATCATGTGAATATTATGTTGTAATTTCATTTGCCTCATTTTGTATATATTTGTTTTACGTGTTTATTGCATAGAATAAGGATTTACTATTGTAGTTTTATGTATTAATTTTAGCATCTGTCCATTAAATGTAGTTTGTTTTATCATTTTGTATGTTATCGTATGTGTTCCTCACATAATATAACGATCATGATTTTCCTGTCATAGAGCATAGCACGTGTATGTAGGTAAGATAATTGCATTTCTCATTATTTTATGTAAATTTTATTATTTCATATGGAATTCTTTCAAGGAAGTTTATGTATATATGTTTGCGTTATTTCATGTAATAGAACTTCTTTGCTAGCTTAGACTGTTAAAATTCTCAAGGGAGAATATTCGAAATCCAAGCTTCTGGTAGAAAGACCATAAATTCTAGGCGATGTGGGTGCCTAACACCTTCCCACACTCGTAACCTGACATGGACCCCTATCTCTTGAATAGACCAAAGTATGAAGTCAAATTAGGAGGTTCCTTCCTTTCGCAGGAAACCAACCCCCTATTCAAGCTGGATCCCTCGATCGAAATTGGGCTCCGCCATAGGGTTCTAGGCCCTAAATCCTAGATGGCGACTCCAAAAATCATGCTTTCCCCATCCCCCCAATAGTTGCTAGACCATGCTTTGGAGACCATTCAATCCGAGGTAGGCCAGAGGTGAGAAGGAAGGATAGAGTAGAAAAGAGAGAAAAAGAGCAAAAAGGGATTTTCCCTTACAATGGGCTACCAATTGTAAAATGAGGTTGATGATTGGTAGAGTGCCACTGAGCCCATTTGAGGGCTAATAACCCAAACCCCACTTGGATAGACTTCAAAGGGGCATTCTTTGAGAACTATTTTCCAAAAATCTTCCAAGATAGGAGAGAGAGTGAACTCTCCCAGTTGGTGCAAGGATCCTAATCTGTGCTTGAGTATCAGTAACGCTTTGATGAGATATTCCATTTTGCTCCTGAGCATCTCAGAGGTGATAGGGCTAAGGCCAAGAAGTTTGAGAAGGGGTTGAGGCCAGGTATTAGGTCAACTATAGTTGGGTTGGAACTACAGACTTGTGCTGAGGTGGTCCAAGTGGCAAAATCCATTGAACCAGCATAGAGATAACTTCTTGGCCCAGTAGGGAAGGGAAAGAGGCCTATGGGGCCTATTGACTCCAAGAGAGGTAGCAAAATCTTCCCAGTGCCTTATATCAACCCAACTTTGGTACAATTCAAAAAGCCTAAAGCCAATCAGACTTCTCAGTCCTCCCATTCTAGTGCCGTGTCTCAGTCTGTGGGGTCGAGCCCAAGGTGTTTTCATTGTGATTAGTCGGGCCATCTAGCCAGAACATTCCCCCATCGGAGGTCAAGTGATGCACCATACACTATGCCACCTAGGTTCCAGCAGACCTATGCAGCATCCTCAGCACGGCCCCCACAGGGCCAAAGACCACAAGGCAGAGTGTTTGCCATGGCCATGGAAGATGCAGAGGATGCACCCTGTGTAGTGACAGGTACATTATTGATATCATTATTGCCTACGCATGTGTTATTTGACTTAGGAGCCTCGCATTCATTTGTGTCACCGACATTTTCAAAGATGAGAATTCCACCCATTGACTCCATGTTTGGAAATGAGTACCTCTACAGGAAGTATAGTAGGTCCAAACTATGTGTATGAGCCTTGTCCAGTGACCATGGGTGGACATGAGTTGAATACTCACTTGATCGAGTAGGACATGGCTGACTTCGATGTGATTCTAGGGATGGACTAGTTGTCCGCATATAGAGCCAATATGCTATGTGTAGAAAAGATGATCATTTTCAAACCTCGTGATGTGGACAAGTTTGTATTTCAAGGGATAAGCCCAAGAAACCCAAGAAGGTTATCATATCATCCCTCCAGATGAAGAAGCTACTGGATAAGGGATGTCAAGTCTACTTAGTATCTATGATGGATACTGAGATAAAGGCTAGGCCATTAATTGAGCTGGAAGTGGTGAGGGAATTTTTTGATGTATTTACGGATGATTTGATAAGTTTGCCCCTTGGCCGAGAGACAGAGTTTGCTATAGACCTATTCCACGGCTCAGCACTAGTGTCAAAAGCCCCTTATCACATAGCTCCTACAAATTTGAAGGAATTGCAGGTCTAACTTTAGGACCTACTGAAGAAGGGATTTATTAGGCCTAGTGTGTCTCCATGGGAGCACCGGTATTGTTCGTAAAAAAGAAGAACTAAAGTATGAGGCTGTGCATTGATTATCCGGAGCTTAACAAGCTAACCATTAAGAATCGGTATCCTTTGCCAAGGATAGATGATTTGTTTGATCAGGTGTAGGGCGCCAAGGTATTTTCTGGGATTGAACTTAGATCGGGCTACCACTAGCTCAGGATCAAGGATAGTGATGTCAGCAAGACAACCTTCAGATCGAGGTATGAACATTTGGGTTGACTAAAGCACTGGCTGTATTTATGGATTTCATGAACTGGGTATTCTAGGATGTCTTAGACATGTTTGTGATTGTATTCATTGATGACATCTTAGTCTACTCCAAGAGTGAAGAAGAACATCTTGTTCATCTAAGATTAGTACTGCAACGTCTAAGAGAGAAACAACTCTTTTACGAAATTCAGCAAATGCAAGTTTTGGTTGTCACAGGTGGCATTCCTAGGCCACATTGTCTCGAACAAGGGTATAGAGGTTGACCCAGGCAAGGTGAAGGCAAACCTAGAATGGGAGACTCCTAAGAGTGTGGCAGACATATGTAGTTTTCTGGGATTGGTCGGATACTACAGGAGGTTTATTGAGAACTTCTCGTATTGCTACCCTAATGACTTGACTCAAATGAAAGGAAATGAAATTTGAGTGGTTTGATGCTTATGAAAAGAGCTTCAGGAAGCTATGGCAAAAGTTTGTATTAGGTCCAGTTTTGACTATCTGGCGGTACAGGTGGTATGGTTGTGTATAGTGATGCCTCGAAGCTGCGATTAGGTTGTGTATTGATGCAGCACAAGAAAGTCATTGCTTATGCATACTGCCAGTTGAAGGATTATGAGAAGAACTACCCCACCCATGATTTGGAGTTGGCAGTAATGATTTTTGCACTGAAAATCTAGAGATATTACTTGTATGGTGAGAAAAGTGAGATCTACAGTGACTATAAGAGCCTCAAGTACTTTTTCACCCAAAAGGAGCTCAATATGAGACAAAGGCATTGGTTAGAATTGATGAAGGACTATGACTATACTATCCACTATCACCTGAGAAAGGCCAATGTGGTAGCGGATGCACTTAGTCGAAAACCCAGTCAATGACTCTTGCATCACTAACCACCAATGAGCATCTCATAGAGGAGGCCAGGAAACTAGACTTGGAGCTATTAGTGGAAGGTGTTACCTTTTTACTATCGGCATTGGTGGTGCAACCTAGTCTGGTGGATAGGATCACTGCAGCTGAGGGTACTGATGCAAAGTTGCAGAAGCTGATAACAGAATGCAAGGAAGGAACCTAGATTTCTCTGTAACTGAAGGCGGGATTCTCAAGTTCAAAGGGAGGTTATGCATGCCTAGTGATGGTGAATTGAGAGATACAGTTTTGAGAGAGGCACACAGCTCTCCATATTCCATTCACCCGGTAGCACTAAAATGTGTAAGGACCTCAAGGGCTCCTACTGGTGGAAGGGAATGAAGAATTATCTGGCCACACGTGTTGAGATGCCTCACATGACACCAAATCAAGGCAGAAAGGCAAAGGTCCCATGGGTTATTACAATCACTACATATTCCAAAGTGGAAATGGGAGAATATTACCATGGACTTCATCACAGGCCTACCCCGCATCTAGAAGGGTATGGATGCCATTTGGGTAGTAATGGACCGCTTGACCAAGGCAGCTTACTTTATCCCAATCAAAGTCACATTTTCTATGGACAAGTTAGCCAAGTTGTATATTGGCAACATCATCCAGTTACATGGAGTACCAGTTAGCATCATCTATGATTGAGATCCTAGATTCACTTCCAAGTTCTGGATATGTGTACAGAAGGCTATGGGCACACAATTGAATTTTAGCACAGCTTTTCACCCACAAACCAATGGTCAGTCGGAGAGGACCATCCAGACCTTGAAGGACTTACTTCGAACATGTGCCTTAGATATGAGTTACAATTGGGATGAGAACATCTCCCTTATTGAGTTCTCCTACAACAATAGATATCAGGCCACCATCGAAATGTCCCCATTTGAAGCACAATATAGTAGAAAGTGTTGGACTCCACTTTATTGGGATGAGGTTGGTGAGCAGCATATTCTGGGTCCAGACTTAATATAGGCTACCAATGAGAAGGTGCATGTGATCAAAGAGAGAATTAAGGCAGCTCAGTCTAGGCAGAAGATCTATGCAGATGTCTGAAGAAAGCATCTAAAATTTGGAGTTGGAGACAAGGTCTTCTTGTGAGTCTCCCATAAGTAATGCGGTTCGGAAAGAAAGGGAAGCTAAGTCCAAGGTTTATGAGACCGTACGTTACACTAGAAAGGATCTGACTGGTAGTTTACCGGATAGCTTTACCACCAAAGTTGGAGGGTACACATGATGTCTTCCATATATCCATGTTGAGGAAGTACATTCCGACCCCACTCATGTCTTAACTTATATACCCTGTGAGTTGGAAGATAAGATGATGAACCAATATCTTAGATTGTTTGGTTTACTAGGTATTTCAATTTCGAGGATGAAATTCTTGTAAGGTGGGGGGAATGTTACACCCATGCCTTGACCCGGTCTAATTTGAACTGTTGTGATAGGTCTCGGATTAGAAGTGGAAAGTACAGTTGGATTTTGGCTCGTGGCCACCCATTTCTGAAGGGGAAGAGATGACTCCATATGTTTGTGCATTGTTTACTAGTCTAATTGAAGGGGATTTGTACCTTTCGATTCCAGACGATGAGTGACCCGACACCCCACACATGAATCTCGACATACACCAAAATTATCGGAAGGCCATGAGCATGGTCAAGGGCAACTACCCATGCAAGACTAGCTGGTGGACAGTAAGCGGTTAAGACAGTAGACTATCTTGACCACGGAAATAAGCCACCAGAAACTGCTTGGGCCGAATTCAATGGTTGTTTTCGGTGACCAATCAGGCTGCTAGTTGGGCTCCAATGCCCATGGGACCCACCACCTGCATCGTGGACAACCTTGGATGATCCCAAATCCTCCCCCACACCTTGTTCTAGACATGAACACTTTATGGACCAAAGTAGTTGGATCCACGTGCCTTGAATTGCATAATAACCTACTTTGACCGGATAGGGTTCAACTAAACAAACCCTAGTGAGAGACTTACGATATAAGTGGGAAGTTAGTCTCATTTTCCATTTTCTCATTTTCCCAAAACGTGGGAGAGGGAAAGAACAGGTGAAAAGGAAGGAGAAAGGTAGAGAAATAAGAGGAAGAAGAAGAGGGAAGGACTCACCTTGGCTCCCAACTACTGCCTCGTTGTGGGAACCCTTGCCTGAGGTAAGTGCAACCTTTTTTACCACTCTCACTCTTTATTTTAAGCTAGGGAAAGCTAGGTTTAGGTTGAATCATGATCCATATACCCTCTTGAGCTCGGGGATTGCAAATTCCACCTCCCTGGTGCCGTTGTCAAGCTCAAACCAAGTCTGGTGAGCTCCGATAGCAAGATTGGCTAAATAACCACCTAGGGTTTCGATCATTCGATCGACGTATCTCCCAAACAGCTTGGTGGAATCAGGATTTTATTAGCTTAGATTGATGCTAGGAACATCCCCACAAACTCAATGGAACAAATCTCGATGATTGGGCCTGAGCTAAAAAGGCCCAAATCACACGGGTAGTTGCTGCACTACCACTGGAAGTATTGGGGTTATTTTTGGTGGGCTACTTCCGATGACTACTCAAGCCTTAGGAGCAATCTGTGATGTCCACTAGAAACACCACTGATATTTTTGGTGGACAGTGTCTGTTTCTGGTGGGTATTTTTGGTGGCAGTACTGTCATTGTGAGACTCTGTCTGTACCCTTTGAGGGTGACCCATGTGGGCCCCTCCTGATGTTCCCGACATGTATTGACGTTAAGTTACCTTTGTGCCTAGGATAGTGATGCGCAAGTTCCCTAAGGCCAGAATTAAATCGAATGACCGTTGGCCATACTTGAACCCAATACACACAAGTCTAATCAAGGTGAGGGATGGTTGCTTTTATTTTGGAAATGTTTATTTATTTTAGAATTGCTCACATATGTAGATTTTTACATGTTTAATTATACTACTCACATGATGATGATGATCTATCAAATGTTACATTTTTATGAATATGATATGAAATGTTTATGGATATATAAGGCGGGATCCAGTGTGGCTGAGGTGGTACCGATACCGTGATCGTCGCATGTTTGTTGTATGTATGAGATGGAATGTGATGTGGCCGAGGTGGTACGATACCATGATTATCGTATGTATGTTGCATTCATGCATTGATCATGTGCATTAAAGTTAGTTGTAGTCGTGGATTACACTTTGTGTCCGATGTGTTACCAATATCGTGTACTCCGGGACTATATTTGGAAATGGATACGCTTCATAGCCAATGGACTTACCGGTGTTGCGTAGTCTATACTCAACTGTTATTATACATGCTAGATTAGGAAAACGGTCACGGGTTACACTTTGTGGCCGAGGTGTTATCGGTATCGTGTACCCCAGGACTGTACTTGAAGATGGATTACACTTTGTGGCCGATGTGTTCCCGGTATCATGTAATTCATACTAACTGTATAATTATGAAGGCATGTAGCATATTTGTGGTTAGGTATCATTCCCTATGCTATGTCCCCTTACTAGCAGGGGTAAGGTGTTGGATAACCCATTTGTGGTATGCTCAATAAACCTTCTCGGAATACCACACCCATGGTATGATGTGATTATTCTTTGAGCGGAACCAATCAGCATGGCGATGATTGGTACCGATGTAAATAGTGGAGGGGTTATCTAGGGTTCTATAGGTGACCCATGGTCGCATACGGGGACCGACAGGCTCCTAATCATAGTTAGGGTTTGTATTATTGTAAAGTCGATGGCGGTTCCAAAACGAGGGATACAACCTAATGTGCCGTAGTAGTATTTACCGACTTAGTTGTATAGTTTGGTGGATAAGAAAAATAAATTAAACTGTATCACGAGCATCATGGACTATGTGTTTAATTTCTATAATCATGCATCATAAATTATTATTGCGACTGCTTTGCTTGGATGTGCCTGAACCCCACCCCTCACTGAGCTAGTTGGAATCGTCACCCCATGTATACACCTCTTTTTAGATGATGATTCACGTACCGTTGTGTCGATGGCATGTGACCCATTATCCTCCAGGTCAAAGTACGGTGTGAGTGACTGGTGGACACCAGAAGCGAAGGAGTATGATTAGGACTGTGCTTGTGACCACTGTGCTTATACTGCATTGTGTGATGTAGTGTACTTTTGATCATTTTGATATAGACTGTGGATGGTGTATTTTGGGATTAATGTTTATAAGTGTTAGATAATTATAACAGAATTACTTGGTTTTGTATATTATATTATCATTCAATATTTTCCCATTTTATTATGATTCCGCTATTATACTCTGATTATGCTGCTTTTAGTTGGTTATTGATGTGAGATTGTGAAATGTTAAGGTACTGCAATCAGAGATCTTGGTAGGTTTGTAAGATAGGTACATGTCTTACTCATGCCACTGGTATCCCTAATTGTAAGTTGGGACTACTGGAAGTGGGGTGTGACATATTTCCTTCTATAAAGACCACTTTAGAACAAATTTGATTGATGAGGGTCCATGTCCAAACAATATTCCCTTGAGTGGGGTCTTATCCTTTGATCAACAAAAAAGATTGGGGAAAATTGTGACTTTGGAGGAAGTTAAGGATGTGGTATTCTCTATGAAGGATTTTAAAGCTCGAGGCGGATGGTTTGAGCCGTTTTATAATGATCTTGGGGTGTAGTAGGTGAAGATTTGACTACTGTTGTAGTTTGGTTTTTAACAATTATTGTATGCCCCATCAATTAATGCCACTTTCATTGGTCTCATTCCAAAGAGTGGTGATGTATCTTCTTTTGCTGGATACCGCCCTATAGCACTTTCCAATCTCTTTTATAAAATTATCACTAAAATCATCTCCAACAGATTGCAAAAGGTTATTGGAAGTGCAATCAATCAACTTTTATTGAAGGTAGGTCAATTGTTGAAAATATTTTAGTTTGCCATGATATTATTAGAGGAATTAATTAGAAGGCTACCTCCCCCACAGCTGTTCTTAAGGTGGATTTGTAGAAAGCTTATGATTCATTGAGTAGGAAGTTCTTGTTTGAGGTAATGGAAAAAATGGGCTTTCCAGACAAATTTATTGGCTGGATCAAGGCTTGTGTTAGCACTCCTATGTTTTTAGTCCTCATCAATGGGAGCTCAGCTAGTTACTTCTCTAGTGGAGGGGTATTAGAAGGTGACTCTCTATCACCTTATCTCTTCACTTTGGCCATGGAGGTATTTTCAGGTATGATGAGAAAGGTCGAGATTGATGGGTAGATTCAATTAATGCCTAGGTGTAAGGACAACCATCTCTCTCACCTTATTTTCACAGATGACCTAATGATCTTTGTGAGGGCCATCTATGATTCAGTTACAGCTAGTTTGGGGGCTTTAGAAGAGTTTGCTTCCTACTCTGGGTTGCGTCTCAACAAAGCTAAGTCCTCTATTATTTTAGGGGCCCTTACCCAAACTAGTAGATTGGAACTATTGGAATTGATGGGTTTCACTGACACTAAGCTACCTGTTAGGTATCTTAGTGTCCCTTTTATTTCAGGAAAATTATCTTTGACACACTTGCTCCTATTCTTGATTTGGTGAGACATAAGCTGGAAGGATGGAAAGTTAGATTTTTATCTTATGCCGGTCATTTCCAACTCCTCTCCTCAGTGCTATAGGGAAGTTACATCTATTGGTCTAGAATTTTTGCTTTACCAGGAAAGCTTATCTCCAAGCTAGAATCCACCTCCTCAAATTTTCTTTGGTCGGGTCCATCTCTTGAGAAGAAAATGCATCTTATTTCATGGGATGCTATTTGCAAGCCAAAGCAGAAAGTAGGCTTAGGAATAAAGCGCATCAAGGATATGAATGTGGCTGACATTATGAAGCAAGTGTGGTGGATAGCTACAAAAAAACAAGGTCTTTGGGTTAAATGGGTGTATAGTAGGTATTTGAAACAAGATTCAATTTGGACAGTGAAGATCAATCAGAACTGTTCATGGGTCTGGAGGAAAATTTTGAAGTATAGGGATAAGGTTGAGCCTTATGTTCAACATTTTATTGGGGATGGTAGCTCAAGTTATCTTTGGTTGGATAGGTGTGAAGGTAGCAGCTAGAAAAGAGTCCCTTTTCCATTTTTAAGGGGGAAAAAAAAGGACTTAAGTGTGTTCCGTCCTCTCTCCTCTCTTTCTCTTTCATGAGGAAGGGGTGTGTCATGTGTGTTTACCCATGGGCCTTGCACCACCATATCGCAGCTCGGAGATACATGGAGGCCTATTTCACAGGAGTGTAAAGTTCATCATTGAGATGGAGATTTGATGATGGTCCAATATGGGAGATTGGGATCATGCAAAAAGGGGTTTGGAGTTACCACCTAAGATTATGGGCCTAGGACCCGAGGGTGGGCCCGAAAGTTGGTCTGGTCCAGAGATTCAGGGTAACTGTCAGGTTGTAGAGTTGGGAAGGTGTTAGACACCCAATCTACCCGGTTCAATTGGTCTTCCTACTAGATGCCTAAGAATGAACATTTTCCACGATTATTCCTATTTCACATGCATTGGTAAGTTATCACTATTGCACCCGCCCTAATCCGGTCAAATTTTAACTGTTGTGATAGGCCTCGGATCAGAGATAGGAAATATGATTGGGTTTTGGCTTGCGGCTGCACATTATCGAAGGGGTAGAATGACTCCACATGTTCGTGCATCGTGTGCTTGTCTAATTAGAGAGGATTCATACCTTCCGATCCTAGATGGTAAGTGACCCGACTCCCCACACTTGATTTTTGACAAGCATCATAATTGTCGAAAAGCCTTAGCCATGTCCAAGGGAAACTCCTATGCGAGACCAACCCTGGGATAGCAAAGTGTCTTGACCACCGAAAATAAGCCACTGGAAGCAGCCTAGGTATGAATCGGTGCCTATTTCCAATGGGTCCACAGCTGTCGAGGTTCCGATGCCTGTGGGTCCCGCCACTCGCATCATAAATGGTTCTGGATGATCCTAAATCATCCTCCACACCTTCCTCTTGATGTGAACACCTTATGGACCTAATGTGTGGGTCCTCGTGCCCCGAAACTCATTTTAACCCGATTGGTTCAAAAGAGGCCCAAACCAAACAGACCCTTAGGCCCAACTTAAGTAATAAGTTAGGAATGAGGATTCATTTCCTCATTTCCCTTGTGCCCAACATAGGAGAAGAAATAAAGAGGAGAGAAAGAAGAAGGAGAGGAAGGAGAAGGGGATTGAAGGCCTACCTTGGTGCCGGCTACCGCCTTGTTGTCGGAATGCTCGTTGGAGGTAAGTACAACCTCCCATGCCACTCTCTCTCTTCATTTCAACCTCAAAAAAGCTAGGAAGGGATGGACTCTTGGTGTACACACCATGTTAGGGTTGTAGGATGGGTGTTCTACCCTCCCGGTGTTGTTACTGAGCTCGAACCAAGCCCAATGAGCTCCGGCAACATGTAATGCCAAGAGACCAACTAGGGTTTCAATCATTCGATCGACGTATCTCCAAAAAACTTAGGTGAAAATGGAATTTTCTTGGCTTAGAATGATGTTAGGGACATCCCCTACAAACTCCATGGAACAAATCCGACAATCGGGCCCGAGCCAAAAAGCCCCAAATTGTTGGACTGCCCTATACCTCCATCGGAAATAGTCCACCGGATCCACTGGGTCTATTTTATGGTAATTTCTGGTGGACTTGGAGCATAATGTGATCTCTATCATCTCCATCTAAAATAGGTCTGATATTTTTGGTGGAAATGCCCTGTTTTCGGTGGTTGTTTCCTATGACAGTACTTTCACTTAGGGACAGTGTCTGTACATTTTGGGGGTGACCTATGTGGGTCCCTCCTGATGTTTCCGATGCATACTGATGTATGATTCCCTTGCATCTAGGACAGTGACATGCACGTTCCCCAAAGCTAGAATTGAATTGATCAATCGATGGTCGTATTTGAATCGAACATGACCGATTGTAAAACAGATAAGGGATAGACTATGTTTATTTTCAAAAATGTTTATTATTATAAAATCGCTCACATGCTTAGAATTATATGTTTAATTGTAATTGATCAAATGCGATGATGATATATTACATTTGTCACTTACGATTATGATATGAATTGTATGGAGATGTATGACGGGATCCGATGTGGCCGAGGTGGTACCAGTAGCGTGATCGTCGTGTGTTTGGTTGTGTGTGTGAGACAGAATCTAACGAGGCCAAGGTAGTACCGGTGCCATGATTGCCGTATGTATATTGCAGTCATGCACTGATTATGTGCATTAGAGTTAGTTGTAGTCACGGGTTACACTTTGTGGCCAAGGTCTCACTAGTATCGTGTACCCAAGACTGTATTTGGAGATGGATTACACTTTGTGGCCAAGGACTTGCTGGTATCATGTAATTCATACTAACTGTATCACTATGAAGGCATATAGCATATATGTGGTTAGGTATCACTCCCTATGCTATGAACCCTTGCCAACAGGGGTTGAGGTGTTGGATAACCCATTGTGGTATGTTCGATGTGCCTTTTAGGAATGCCACACCCGTGGTACGATGTGATTGTTGGCAGAGGTGGGAACCTGTCCGGTGTGGCCGATGATGTACTAGTGCCATGACTACTAGGAGGGGGTTATTAGTGGTTTGTTGGGTGACCCATTGACACATATAGGGACCGGCAGGCTTCTATTCACAGTTAGGGTTTGTATCCTTGCGTAGTCGATGGTGGTTCCAAGACGAAGGATACAACCTAATGCGCCATAGTAGCATCTACAAGACATAGTTTGTATTGTTTGGTGGATAATAAATAAATGAACTGCATCACGAGCATCATGGACTATGTGTTTAATTTCTGCAATCATGTATCATAAATTATTACTGCTATTGTCTTGCTTGGATATGCTTGACCCCATCCCTCACTGAGCGAGTTAGAAAGCTCATCCCACATATACACCCCTTTTTAGATGATGATCCAGGTACTGTGGTGCCAATGGGGGGTGACCCAATATCTTCTGGGTCAGAGTATAGTGTGAGTGACTGGTAGATGCCAGAAGCAGAGGAGCACGATTAGGACTGTGCTTGTGATCACTGTGCTTATGCCGCACTGTGAGATTGTACATCATACTTCGATACTTTTGGATATAACTGTTGATTGTATTATTTTTTGAGATTATATTATATGTCATGGATGAATGTAATGGAATAACTCGGTTATTCCTATTATATTATCATTAGATGTTTGCCCATTTTATTTATGATTCTGCTACTATACTCGATTTCCGTTGCTTATGTTGGTTTGTGATGTGAGATTGTGAAAATGTTAAGGTACTGCTATGAGAGATCCTGGTAGGTTTGTAAGACAGGTACGTGTCTTACTCACACCACCGATATTCTTAATGGTAAGTTGGGTCTACTAGATTTGGGGTATGACAACTACCGTACCTACATCATCATCTCAAAAAGGGTGTATATGTGGGGTGAGCTTTCCAACTTGCTCAGTGAGGGGTGGGGTACATGCACATCCAAGCAAAGTAATCGCATAAATAATTTATGATGCATGATTACAGAAATTAAGCACATAGTCCATGATGCTCGTGATGCAATTCATTTATTTTATTATCCACCTACCAAGTCAACTAAGTTTGGTATATGCTACTATGACACATTAGGCTACATCCCTCGTATCGGAACCGCCATCGACTACGCAGGGATACAAACCTAGCCGTGATTAAGAGCCTTCCGGTCCCCATGTGCAACTATGGTTCACCCAGCAAACCCTTAAAAACCCCCTCTTCGCAGTCACGATATCGATACGTCCATCTGCCACGCCGGATAAGTTCCTGCCATTGACAACAATCACATCGTCTGCGGGTGTGGCATTCTGGAAAGGTTTATATACCACAAATGGGTTATCCAAAACCTTACCCTTTATTGGTAAGGGGACGTAGTATTGGGAATGATGCTGAACCAACAAATATGTTACATGCCTTCATAATGATACAATTAGTATGTATTACACGATACTGAGAACACATCGGCCACAAAGTATAATCCATCTCCAAGTACAGTCCCGAGGTACATGATATTGGTAATACCTCGGCTGCAAAGTGTAACCCATGATTATTTACCTAATCTAGCATATATAATAACAGTTGAGTATGGACTATACAACACCAATATGTCCATCGGCCACAAAGCGTATCCATTTCCAAATTTAGTCCTAGAGTACATGATACTAGTAATACATCAGCCACAAAGTGTAATCCACAACTACAACTAACTCTAATACACATAATCAATGCATGAATGCAACACGTATACAGAAATCATGGTACCAGTACCACCTCGGCCACACCGGATTTTGTTTCATACATACAACAAACATGCGATGATCATGGTACTGGTACCACCTCGGCCACACTGGATCCTACCATACATATCCAACATTTCATATCATATTCATAAAAATATAACATATGATAGAACATCGTTGTTATGTGAGCAATATAATTAAGCATGTAAAAATCTATATATGTGAGCAATTCTAAAATAATTAAACATCCTAAACAGAGAGCATTGTCCTAGGCACAAAGGTAATCCGAACATCAATACGTGTCAAGAACATCGGAAGGGGCCCACATGGGTCACCCCCAAAGGGTACAGGCAAAGTCCCACAGTGACAATACTGTCACCGGAAACACCCACCAGAAATAGGAACTGTCCATCAGAAATATCAATCCTATTTCTAGTGGACCTAATAGAGAGCACCTAAGGCTTGGGCGGTCACCAAAAACACCCACCGGAAATAGCTCTAGTGCTTCCAGTGGCTTATTTCTGGTAGTGTAGCAACTGCCCGTGTGATTTGGGGCTTTCTGGCTCAGGTCTGATCACTAGGATTTATTCCATGGAGTTTGTGGGGGATGTTCTTAGCATCATTCTAAGCTATTAAAATCTCAATTTCACTGATCCGTTTAGGAGACATGTCGATTGAACGATCAAAACCCTAAGTGGTCATTTGGTTAATCTTGTTGTTAGAGCTCACTGGACGTAGTTTGAGCTCAGCAATGGCACTAGGGAGGTGGAACACCCAATCCTCGAGCTCTAGAGGGTTTATGGCCCAAGACTTACTTCTATACCTAACTTGCCCTAGGTTAAAATGAAGAGAGAGAAAGAGAGTAGTAGAAGAGATTGCACTTACCTTCGGTAAGGATTCCGACAATGGAGCGGTAGCTGGGAGCCAAGGTGAGTCCTTCCCTTCCTCTTCTTCCTCTTCCTTCCTCTCCTTTTCTCCCCTCCAACATTTGTGCACAAGTGAGAATGAGGAAATGAATTCCTCATTTCCACTTATATGGCAAGTTAGGCCGTAGGGCCTATTTGGTTTAACCTTAGTCCGGCTCAAAAGGGTTAATCCACTTTTGGGGAACGTGGACCCGGCCACTTTGGTCCATAGAATGTTTATATCAAAAGGAAGGTATGGGGGAGGATGGGGTCATTTGGGGCTGTCCATGATGCAGGTGGTAGGATCCATGGGTATTGAAACCCAACCAAAAGCATGATTGGTCACCAAAAACAAGCCCAGGCTATTTCTGGTGGCATATTTCCAGTGGTCAAGATAGTAAACTGTCTTGACTGCTTGCTGTCCACCAGCTGGTCTCGTAAGGGTAGTTGCCCTCAGCGTGCTCATGGCCTTGCAACAATTTTGGTGGGTGTTAGGATTCATTTGCGGGGTGTCGGATCACTCACCGTCTGGAATTGGAAGGTACGAATCTCCTCCAGTTGGACTGGCAAGCAATGCATAAACATGTGGGTCATCCCTCCCCCTTTGGCAATGAGTGGCCGTGAGCCAAAACAAGGTTATACTTCCCATTTATGGTCTGAGATCTATCACAACAAATCAAATTAGACCGGGTTAGGGCAGGGATGTAACATTCCCTCCACCATACAAGAATTTTATCCTCAAAATTTAACATACTTGGTAAATCAAATAATCTAGGATACTGCTTCATCATCTCATCTTCCCACTCCCAAGATGCTTCCTATTCTGGGTGGTTCATCCATTTCACTTCGATGAAGGAAATGGTACGGTTACGGAAAATATGGTCCTTCCAGTCAATAATCTTCTCTGGATACTCCACGTAAGAAAAATCCTTGTCCAACTCATGGGGTATGTAAGTTAAGATGTGAGTGGGGTCGAGGATGTATTTTCTCAACATAGATACATGGAATACATTATGTGTATCCTTTAACTCTAGTGGTAAGACTATCCTGTAAGCTACCAGTCCGATCCTTTCTAGCACATCATAAGGTCCCATAAATCTAGAACTTAGTTTTCCCTTCTTTCCGAACCGCATTACCCCCTTAACTGGGGAGATCCACAAGTTTATCTCCAACCTCGAATTCCAAATGCTTTCTCCGAACATCTGCATAGCTCTTCTATTTAGACCGAGTTGCTTTAATTCTCTCTTTGATAACATTCACGTTCTCACTAGTAGCCTATATCAAGTCTAGACCCAGAATATGCCGCTCACCAACCTCATCCCAATAGAGTGGAGTCCAACACTTCCTGCCAAATGTGCTTCAAATGGAGACATTCCAATGGTGGCCTAATAATGTTGTTGTAGGAGAACTCAATAAGGAGAATGTGCTCATCCCAACTGTAACTCATATCCAAGGCATATACCCGAAGTAGGTCCTCCAATGCCTAGATAGTCCTCTCCGACTAACCATCGGTTCTATGGGAGAAATGCAATGCTAAAGCTCAATTGTGTGCCTATAGCTTTTTGCACACATGTCCAGAACTTGGAAGTAAATCTAAGATCTCAATCAGAAATGATGCTAACGGTACACCATGCAACTAGATGATGTTGTAAATATACAACTTGGCCAACTTGTCCATGGAAAATGTGACCTTAATTAAAATAAAGTGAACTGCCTTGGTCAAGCGGTTCACAACTATCCAAATGACATCAATACCCTTCTAAGTATGGGGTAAGCCTGTGATGAAGTCCATGGTGATATTCTTCCATTTCCACTCTGGAATAGGTAGTCATTGTAATCATTGATACCGTAGGTCCTCGCACCCCTAGTGTCTTGTGAAGTGGAATCAACCCTAGAACCCATAGCCTATGGGTTAGGTGGTGGGACACCACCAACCCCAGCAGCTCCTCCCCCAATACCACTGGCATCTCTACTGATGCCTCCACCAACATCACTGGTACCGCCACCAATATCATCGGCACCACCACCCTCGACCTCTATAGGCTGCTCACCATCCTCCATAGTAGGTGTTGCCTCTCTCATGTCTAGATTCATCTTCCTCAGGGTGTCTTGGTTGAAATCTGTGACCTCATCGCCCAAGCGTCCCACTCCTTCCAAATCCACCCAAAAGTGAAGGAAGATGTCTATTAGTATCCTCCCATAGCATAGGTTCTTACTCGACGATCCTGTCCCTAGACCGAATTACCATAGTCCACATCAGAAGGTAGGGAAGATGTATCTGCACCCCTATGCAAACACAGTAAGTCACATAGGCATGCAATATGGATACCTCATCATAGTGCCCGCAGGTGGGGAGAATGTTCAATTGGACTGCATGACAGACAACCTTTGGAGTGGCAAGGTAGTTAAATGTGTGATCCCATCCACTAGCTTCCTTGGTCAATATGTCAACCTCTTGAAGGGTGTTGGGGCTCTGGAAACCATAACCTGGAGTTCAAGGTGGGCAATACACTAGATCTCCTGTGCTGTCAACCATTAGGATATTGGCCAACTACCTCATGTCAAAGGAATCTCAACCCCCTTCATATAGGAGGTGATCTGCATCTCTTCAGTGCCTCTATTCACGCACTGGAGGTTGGAGTAGAACAACCTGACGTTTGGTAGTAATACTTATTGGGTTTCAAGATGCAGTACCACCCAACCACCTCAAAGCGTTGACGGAGATGGAATGCATAGAAATCTCTTATCCTCACATAAATCCCCAGGTCCACATTATGGCACTTAAAACATTCCCAACGATCTCGCTCAACCACAGAGCCGAATAGGATTGGAATGTACTGTGCTTCAGCGGGAATGGCTTGTTTCTCTTGTGCAATGGCATGGCTAGTATGTACAAGACATCTAGACATTCTTGCAATGTGATTCCTAAGGATTCAAGAATGAAAACCTAGTTTAATAACTTGAAGTAAAGCTTATAGAGAAGAGAATCTCAAAACTAGGTTAAAGAGAGAAGAAACATACCGTTGGTGCGTAGGTAGCGCCAATCGATCGCGAAATCATAAGGAAAAGGTGTGGAATGAGTTGAAAAACCATTCTTGGCTATTTCTTCTCCTTCTCCACTAATTAGAATTGGTTTTGTGACCTAAGACACAAACCCGAGTCTATTTATAGCCATTTTAGGTCCACCGGAAACACTGGACTTGCTTCCGGTGCCTATTAATGATGAGTTGAAAAGTCCCAAATCAGCCTCTGCCAGTCCCACTGGAAATAGTACTGATATTTCTAGTGGAATGGCTCATATTTTGGGTGAAAGTTGCCCCTGTTTCCGGTGGTTATTTTTGGAAATAAAACTTTCTTTTTATTTTCCAAATCTGATTATTATTTTGTTGCCCTAATGTTGTGCCCTTCGTGATATGCATGTGATTGGATCCAAATATTTGTGGGCCCCACTTATGCATGCCCTAACCCTAATTTTACCTATTGTATATATGTGGGACCCACTATATATGCATGTGTTCCAATTACATGCAACCTTGTATATGTATGTGAACTAATCGGATTCCTCCACAGAAGTCATATCACGCAGGAACACTCGGTCCTGATCCCAGTCATGCTCGTCACCTCCAAAGTCCCCTACAAAGAATAGGGGTAGACCCTGCAATGCACCCCCAGCTCCGCCAGTACTTACTGCACATGATGTGGCACCATCATGGGTAATATGATGCAGGGAGTTAAGGAAAGACAAAATCAGTTTATGGTCGAGATTGATGATAGGATCCAAGCGGCAATAGGAGCCCGTAGTGCACCGCCTGCACCTCCTACTCCACTGGCACTTGTTCTAATACCCGTTGGATCGGCTACCCTTCAAACATTTGGTGGGGCACAAGTGCATGGGATGTGTAGGACCTGATGCTAGAATAAGCCCAAGCCCATGTAGAGGGCTAGACAGACTTGACAAAGATGATGGAGAAATTCAATGGCTTAGGCCCCCATGTTTCTCCAAGGTGGGTCAAGATCCATTGTATCCATTAAGATGGATTGGTGGTATGGAAAAGGTGTTTAGGTTAATGGGATGCACCGTAGTGTAAAAAATTTTGTGTGCGGGCTATCAGCTACAAAATGAGGCTGATAATTGGTGGAGTACCACTGAGTCCATTCTGAGGGTGGGTAACCTTAACCCCACTTGGGCAGACTTCAAGGGAGCATTTTTCGAGAACTACTTTCCTGAAAGCTTTCAGAATAGGAGAGAGAGTGAGTTCTCTCAATTAGTGCAAAGTTCGGTCTGTGTTAGAATACCAGAAATGCTTCAAGGAGTTGTTTCACTTTTCTCCTGAGCATCTTCGAGGGGATAGGGCTAAGGACAAAAGTTTTGAGAAGGGGTTGAGGCCAGGTATTGGTTCAACCATTGTGGGGTCAAAACTACAGACCTATGATGAGGTGGTCCAAGTGGCTAAATCTATTGAAGACCGATATAGGGATAATTTCATGGCCCAGCAAGGAACGGGAAAGAGGCCAATGGGATCTACTAATTCTAGGGGAGGCAGAAAACCTTTCCAAGTGGTTTATATCAACCTAACTCCAGTACAGTTCAGGAAGCCTGAAGCTAGTCAGACTTCCCAGTCCTCCCGATCTAGTGTCGTATCTCAGTCTTCGGGATCGAGCCCAAGGTTTTTTCATTGTGATCAGCCAGGACACCTAGCGAGGACATGCCCCCACTAAAGGCCAGGTGATGCACTATACATTGTGCCACCTAGGCCCCAGCAGACATATGTAGCCCCTATACTAGCATAGCCCCCACAGGGCCAGAGACCACAGAGTAGAGTGTTTGCTATGACCCGGTGTAGTGAAAGGTACATTATTGATATCATTATTTCCTGCACATGTCTTATTTAACTCAGGAGCCTTGCATTAGTTTGTGTCACGCATTCTGAAGAAGATGGGAATTCCACCCATGGGACTGACTCAGTGTTTGGCAATGAGTACCCCTATAGGGAGTGTATAGGGTTGAACTATGTTTATGAGCCTTGTCCAGTGACCATAGGTGAGCATGAGTTGAATACTCACTTGATCGAGTTGGATATGACCGACTTTGACGTGATTTTAGGAATGGGCTGGTTGTTCGCATACAAGGCAGTGTGCTATGTGCAGAAAACACTATCATTTTTAGACCTCATGATGATGATGAGTTTGTGTTCCAAGGGGATAAGCCTAAGAGACCCAAGAAGGTTATCATATCTGCACTCTAGATGAAGAAGCTATTAGATAAGGAATGTTAGGGTAACTTAGCATCGGTAATGGATATTGAGATAGAGATTAGACCATTGACCGAGCTAGATGTGATAAGGGAATTTCTAGAGGTATTCCGGATGGCTTGATAGGTTTATCCCTGGATGGAGAGACAGAGTTTGCTATAGATCTGCTTCTCGACTCGGCACCAGTGTCAAAAGCCCCTTACCTCATGGCCCCCACAGAGTTGAAGGAATTGCAAGTGCAACTTCAAGACCTTCTAAAGAAGGGATTCATTAGACCTAGTGTGTCTCCATAGGGAGCACCGATATTGTTTGTCAAAAAGAAGGATGGGAGTATGAGGTTGTGCACTGATTATTGGGAGCTTAATAAGCTAACCATCAAGAACCGGTATCCTTTGCCAAGGATAGATGATCTATTTCATCAGTTGCAGGGTGCCAAGGTATTCTCTAAGATCGACCTTAGATCGGGCTACCACCAGCTTAGGATTAGGGATAGTGATGTCAGCAAGATAGCCTTCAGATCAAGGTATGGACATTATGAGTTCTTGGTGATGTCATCTGGGTTGACCAATGCATCGGCTGCATATGAACTTGATGAACCGGGTATTCCAGGATGTCTTAGATAAGTTTGTGATCATCTTCATTGATGACATCCTAGTTTACTTCAAGAGTGCAGAGGAACATGCTGTTCACTTGAGGTTAGTACTGCAATGGCTGAAGGAGAAGCAACTCTATGCCAAATTTAGTAAGTGTGAGTTTTGGTTGTCACAGGTGGCATTCCTAGGCCACAATGTTTCAGACAAGGGTATAGAGGTTAACTCAGGCAAGGTGAAGGTAGTTTTAGAATGGGTGACTCCCAAGAGTATAGCAGACATATGTAGTTTTTTAGGATTGGCTGGATAGTACAGGAGGTTTATCGAGAACTTCTCCTGTATTGCTACCCCGATGACCTGACTCACACAGAAGGGTGTGAAATTTGAGTGGTCTGATGCTTGTGAAAAGAGTTTCAAAGAGCTAAGGCAAAGGTTGGTATCAACTCTAATTTTGACTATTCCGATCGGTACAGGTGGTATTGTTGTGTATAGTGATGCCTCCAAGCTGGGATTAGGTTGTGTATTGATGCAGCAAAGGATAGTCATTACTTATGCAACCTATCAGTTGAAAGATTATAAGAAGAACTACCCTATCCATGATTTGGAGTTGGCAGCTATGATTTTTGTGCTGAAAATCTGGAGACACTACCTGTATAGTGAGAAGAGTGAGATCTTTGGTGACCATAAGAACCTCAAGTACTTCTTCAACCGAAAGAAGCTCAACATGAGATAGAGGCGTCGATTGGAGTTAATGAAGGACTATGACTATACTATCCACTATCACCCAGGAAAGGCCAATGTGGTAGCTGATGCACTTAGTCAAAAATCCTAGTCATTGACTCTTGCATCACTGACAACCAATGAGCATCTCATAGAGGAGGCCAGGAAGCTAGACTTGGAGCTATTAGTAAAAGGTGTCACCTTTTCACTATTGGCATTGGTGGTACAACCTAGTCTGGTGGATAGGATCACTGCAGCTCATGGTAATGATGCAAAGTTACAGATGCTAATAGCAGAATGCCAGGAAGGAACCTAAAAGGACCTGGATTTCTCTATAACTGAAAACAGGATTCCCAAGTTCAAAAGGAGGTTATGTGTGCCTAGTGATGGTGAGAGATATAGTTTTCAGAGAGGCACACAGTTCTCCATACTCCATTCACCCCACAGCACTAAAATGTATAAGGACCTCAAAGGCTCCTACTGGTGGAAAGGAATGAAGAATAACGTGGCCACATGTGTCTAGATGCCTCACATGGTAGCAAGTCAAGGCTAAAAGGTAAAGGCCCCATGGTTTATTGTAATCACTGCCTATTCTAGAGTGGAAATGGAAGAATATTACCATGAACTTTGTTACAGGCCTACCTGCACATAGAAGGGCATGGATTCTATTTGGGTAGTTATGGACCACTTGACCAAGGCAACTCACTTTATACCAATCAAGATCACATTTTCTATTGATAAGTTGGCTAAGTTGTATGTTGATAGCATCATCAAATTGCAAGGTGTGCCAATTAGTATCAGGTTCACTTCTAAGTTTTGGACATGTGTACAGAAAGCTATGGGCACATAGCTGAATTTTAGCACAACTTTTCATCCACAACCAATGGTCAGTCAGAAAGGAACATCCAAATATTAGAGGACCTACTTCAAGCGTGTGCCTTAGATATGAGTTTCAGTTGGGATGGACACATTTCCCTTATTGAGTTCTCCTACAACAACAGTTATCAGGCCACCATCAGAATGTCCCCATTTGAGGCACAGTATGGCACAAAGTGCCGGACTCCACTCTATTGGGATGAGGTTAGTGAGCAACACATTTTTGGCCCAGACCTGATACAGGCTACCAGTGAGTAGGTGAATGTGATTAGAGAAAGGATTAAGGTAGCTCAGTCCAGGAAGAAAAGCTATGTAAATGTTAGAAGGAAACATCTGGAGTTCGGGGTTGGAGACAAGGTGTTCTTGTGGATCTCCCAAGTCAAAGGGGTGCTGCGATTCAGCAAGAAGGGAAAACTTAATCCAAGGTTTATGGTACCATATGATATACTGAAAAGGATCAGACTGGTAGCTCATCGGATAGCTTTACCACCAGAGTTAGAGGGTACACATGATGTCTTCCATGTATCCATGTTGAGGAAGTATATCCTCGACCCCACTCACGTCTTGACTTATATACCCCGTGATTTAGACTAGGATTTTGCATACTGGAGAATCCATAGTAGATTGTTGATCGGAAAGAACATGTTCTCCACAATTGCACCGTTTCCTTCGTCAAGGTGAAATGGATGAACCACCCAGAACAGGAAGCATCTTGGGAGTAGGAATATGAGATGATGAAGCAGTATCCTGGATTGTTTGATTTTCCAGGAATGTTCAATTTCGAGGACAAAATTCTAGTAATGTGGGGAATGTTACACCCATGCCCTAACTTGGTCTAATTTGAACCATTGTGATAGGTCTCAGACCGGAGATCGAAAGCACGGCTAGGTTTTAGCTCTGGTTTCCCATTGCTGAAGGGGGAGAGATGATCCCAAGTGTTTGTGCATCGTGTGTCAGTCTAACTAGAGAGGGTTCGTACCTTCGATCCCAAATGATAAGTGACCCGACTCCTCACACATAATCCCGACACATACTAGAGTTAGCAAAAGACCTTGAGCACGGCCGAGGGTAACTAACCGTGCAAGACCAGTTGGTGGACAATAAGTAGTCAAGACAACTTTTGCTATCTTTACCACCGAAAATATGCCACTGAAAGCACTGAGCCTGAATCTAATTGGCTATTTTTGGTGAGCCAAATAGGCTACTGTCAATGTTTCGATGCCGATAGGTCCCACCACTCGTATCGTAAATAGTCTCGAATGATCTAAATCATCCTTCATACATTCCTTGTGGTGTGAGCACATTTTGGACCTAAGTGGTCAGGTCTCGAGCTCCAAAAGGTGTATTAACCCTATCGGTCCGAATAGGGTACAACCAAATGGACCCTAGGGTGTAACTTAACACATAAGAATGAAATGAGGATTTCATATCCTCATTTCCTTTGTGCTCAATGCAGGGGAGGAGAGAAAGAGGAGAGGAAGGAAGAAAAAGAAGAGGAAGAAGAGGGGGAAGACTTACCTTGGTTCCGACTGCCGCCTAGTTGTCGGAATCACTACCGGAGGTAAGTGTAATCATTCCTACTACCCTCACTCTTCATTTTGACCTAGGGTAAGCTAGGTTTGGTTGTGATCTTAGTGGACAAACCCTCTTGGGGTCGGGGAATGCATGTTCCACCTCCCCGGAGCCATTGCCAAGCTCAAACCAAGCCCGGTGAGCTCTAACAACAGTATTACCAAATGACTAACTAGGGTTTCGATTATTCGATCAATGTATCTCCCAAATGGCTTGGTGGAATTGGGATTTTATTGGCTTAGAATGATGCTAGGAACATTCCCTACAACTTCCATGGAACAAATCCTGGCGCTTGGGTCTGAGCCAAAAAGCCCCAATTCAAGTGGACAGTTCTATACTGCCACCGAAAGTAAGCCACTGGAAATACTGGGCCTGCTTCCGGTGGACTGTTTCTAGTGAACCACAGGCTCAATGAGCTCTCTGCCATAACCACCAGAAATAGGGCAGATATTTCTGATGGAAGAAACCTGTTTCTGGTGGGTGTTTCTGGTGACATTATTGTCACTGGGAAACTTTGTCTGTACCCTTTGGGGGTGACCCAAGTGGGCCCCTCCGATATTTCCAACAGATTACCCTTGTGACTAGGACAATGATGCATACGAGCCCTGAGACTGAAATTAAGCTGACTGATCAGTGGCCTTATCTAAACCCTAACACACACAGAGATAAATCAGGTGAGGCCGAGGTGGTATCGATACCGTAATCACCGTGTGATTGTTGTATGTATGAGATAGAATCCAGAATTGCCAAGGTGGTAATGGTGCCATGATTACTGTATGCTTGTTGTATTCATGCATTGCTTATATGCATTAGAGTTAGTTGTAGTCGTGGATTATACTTTGTAGCCGATGTGTTACCGATATCATGTGCTCCGGGACTACATTTGGAAATGGATATGCTTCATGGCCAACGATTGGTACCGGTGTTGTGTAATCCATACTCAAATACTATATGCATGTGAGATTAGGTAAATGGTCACGGGTTACACTTTGTAGCAGATGTGTTACCGGTATCATGTACCCGTGATTGTATTTGGAGATGGATTACACTTTGTGACCGATGTGTTACTGGTATCGTGTAATTCATACTAACTGTATCATTATGAAGGCATGCAGTATATATGTGGTTCGGTATCACTTCCTATGCTATGAACCCTTGCCAACAGGGGTTAAGGTGTTGGATTAACCATTGTGGTATATTCGATGTGTCTTTTTGAAATACCACACTGCGATGCGATGTAATTGTTACGAGGGGAGCCTATTCGATGTAGCCTATGATGTATCAGTGTCGTGACTGCCAGGAGGGGGATATCAAGGGGGTTTGCTGGGTGACCCATAGAAGCATACGGGGACTGGTAGGTTTATATTTATGGCTAGGGCTTGTATCCCTGAGTAGTCGATGGTGGTTTCGAGATGAGGGATACAGCCTAATGTGTCGTAGTAGCATTTACCATACTTAGTTGTATTGTTAGGTGGATAATAAAAAAATGAACTGCATCACGAGCATCATGGACTATGTATTTAATTTCAGCTATCATGCATCATATATTATTACTACGACTGTTGTTCGGATGTGCTTGACCCCACCTCTCACTAAGCGAGTTGGAAAGCTCACCCCATGTATACACACTTTTTAGATGATGATGTAGGTACGATCGTACCTATGGCTAGTGACTCTTTTTCCTCCGAGGCCAAGCACGGAGTGAGCGACTGGTGGATGCCGAAAGTAGAAGAGCATAGCTAGGATTGTGCTTGTGACTTTTGTGCATACGCAGCACCATGAGGTGTTTGGCATATTTTAGATTATATTTGATATAGGTTTTTGAATAGTATTTTTAAATTCGTTATGTATAAGTCTTGAAGGATTGTAAACAGAATAAATCGGTTATTGATATAATGTTATCATTAGATAATTTCCCCATTTTATTATGATTCTGCTACTATACTCTGGTCCTGCTACTTTTGATTGGTTTGTGATGTGAGATTGTGAAATGTTAAGGTACTGCTATTAGAGATCCTAGTAGGTTCATAAGACAGGTACGTGTGTTACTCACACCGTCGGTATTCCTAATGGTAGGTTGGGTCTACTAGAATGGGATGTGACATAGGTTCACCAGAAATAGGGGTGTTTCTTCACCAGAAATAGGGTCATTCCACCAGAAATATCAGTGTTGTTTTTGGTGGAACTGGAAGAGGCTGATTTGGGCCTTTTCACTCACCGGATTCAAGCCCAGTATTTTTGGTGGACCCAAAATCACTATATAAGGCTCGTGTTTGGGGTTTCTTTTGCAAAACCCTATTCTAACTTGTGGAGAAGGAGAAGAAATGGCCAAGGAGGGTTTTCCAACTCATTCCCCATCTTCCCTTTGCTATTTCACGATCAATTTGCACTGCTCATGCATCAAAGATAAGTTCTTCTTCTTCTCTGACCTAGATTTTTAGGTTTTTCACAGTGAAGCTTGTTTCACTTTTCTAACTTAGGTTTTTCTTTCTAAAACCTTAGGAATCCTACTGAAACCATGTCTAGTCATTGTGTTCGTACCCATCGTGTCGTTGCACAAGAGCAACCAGTCATTCATGAAGAGGCACTGTACAACCCACTACTGTTTCACTCTGTGGCCAAGCAAGACCATTAGGAAAACTTTTAATAATGGAATGTGGATCCGGGAAAGTACGTGAGGATGAGGGATTTTCAACAGCTTCGCTTTTGCCAATGCTTTGAGGCGATTGGGTGGTTTTGTATCTTGAAACCCAACAAGAGGTACTACCCATGGCTAGTGAGATTGCTACACTCCAACCTCCAATGTGTGATCTGAGGAACATAAGAGATGAGGATTACTTCCTACGTGAAGCAGGGGGGAAATCTCCTTCGACATGAGATAGCTAGCCAACATTCTGACGGTTGACAACACAAGAGAGCTCGTCTACTGCCCTACTTGGACTCCAACTTATGAATTCTAAAATCTTGGGGTCCTTCAAGAGATAAAAAACATGCTCACTAGGGCTGCTTTTGGGTGAGCACACTGCCAACTACCTAGCCACCCCGAAGGTCGTATGCAAGGCAATCTAGCTAAACGTCCTCCCCACCTGTGGACACTATGTGTATTTCACGCCTACGTGACATGTTGCGTGTACATAGGGTGCCAATCCATCTTCCCTACCTACTGATGTGGACCATGGTGACTTAGTGGGGAGGAGGACATTGAGTCAAAAACTTATGCTATGGGAGGATCTTGACTGATGTGTTCCTTCGCTTTGGGGTAGACTTGGAGGGTGAGGGACACTTGGGAGATGACATCATAGACTTCAACTAAGACTCTCTGAGGATGATGACCCTGGACATGGGTGAGGTATCACTTGATGAGGCTGAGGAGGAGTAGCCAATGGAGGTAGAGGGTCACCTAGGGGTCGATGCTGGAGTTATTGGCAAAGGTTTCGATAGGGGTGCTGGTGTAGCTGGTGATGGTGCTGGTAGAGGTGCTGGTGGTGTTGGTGGAGGTGTTGGTGGTATTCCACAACTTGATCCGTAGGCTATGGGCTCCACCATTGTCTCTTCATCCCATAGCACAAGTAGTGCGAGGCCTTATGGTGTCAACATTGTAATGGCCCACCTAGACACCACAGGACTTCTTGGAGAGGATGGACAATCGACTTGAGGGTATGGATAGAAATTACTATCTTATAGACAATAGGGTGGCCTCCCTTGAGGCACAGTTGTAGCCGATGATCTTCCACCTCGCCATTCTGGTGCTTCAGTTATTTGAGTTTCCTAGATTTAGGCTAGTTAAGATTTTCAACTTTCTGTCTTTTATTTTATAAAATGGTGTAAGTTTATATACTCAGTTCTTTATCTAATGAATGGCTTTGGCACCTATGCTTTTCTCCTAGTTGTGCAATTCTATTAATTGTTGTCTTTGAAGCTTTTATTTTCAATCCTAATCCCCAACTCGTGGTTTGGCTGAGATTGTGAGTTAAGATAGAGCATCGCTCTCTGATACCAAGCTATCACACCCCACTTCTAGTAGTCCCAACTTACCATGTAGGAATACCGGTGGTGTGAGTAAGATGTTTACCCATCTTACAAACCTACTAGGATCTGTAATCACAATACCTTAACAATTCACAATCTCACAGCACAAACCAACCAATAGCAGCGGAATCAGAGTAATATAGCGGGATCATAAATAAATGGGGGACATCTAATGATATTGTAATTATCTATAAAACAAGTTTATTTGTTTACAAATAGTCGAGACATATACATATCAAGTTTAAAAATATACTATCCACAGATCTGCATCAAAATAACAAAAATACGTCGAACACCTTATGGTGCCGCGTATACACAGAAATCACAAGCACAGTCTTGGCCATGCTCCTCCACTTCCAGCATCCAACAGTCGCTCACTCTATACTCAGGTCCAGAGGAAAGAGAGTGACAAGCCATAGGCACGATCGTACCTACATCATCATCTAAATAGGGATGTATACGTGGGGTGAGCTTTCAAACTTACTCAGTGTGGGGTGGGGTTCATGCACATCAAAGCAAAGCAATCGTATAAATAATTTATGATGCATAATTATAGAAATTAAACACATGGTATTTGATGCTCATGATGCAATTCATTTATTTTATTATCCACCTAACACTACAACTAAGTCTGGTATATGCTACTATGGCACATTAGGCTATATCCCTCATCTCGGAACCGCCGTCGGCTACACAAGGATACAAGCCCTATTCATGATTAGGAGCCTGCCGGTCCTCGTATGCAACCATGGATCACCAAGCAAACCCCTGATAACTCCCTCCTGGCAGTCATAGCACTGGTATGTCCATCGTCCAAGCCGGACAAGTTCCCACCTCTGACAACAATCACATCATACCACGGGTGTGGCATTCTCGGAAGGTTCATCGAATATACCACAAATGGGTTATCCAACACCTTACCCCTATTGGTAAGGGGACGTAGTATAGGAAATGATGCCTAACCACAAATATGCTACGTGCCTTCATAATGATCGATTCAGTATGAATTACACGATACGAGAACACATCAGCCACAAAGTGTAATCCATCTCTAAATCGTCCGGGTACGATACGGTAACACCTCGGCCACAAAGTGTAACCCACATTTTTACCTAATCTAGCATGTATAATAATAGTTGAGTATAGACTATGCAACACGGTATATCCATACATACAAAGCATATCCATTTCCAAATGTAGTCCCGAATTACGATACTAGTAACACATCAGCCATAAAGTGTAATCCATGACTACAACTAACTCTAATGCACATAATCAATGCATGGATGTAACACGCATAAGGAAATCATAGTTCTGGTACCACCTCGGCCACACTGGATCCCGCTATACATATCCATAAACATTTCATATCATATTCATAAAAATGTAACATATGATTAAACATCATCATCATATGAGCAATAAAATTAAACATGTGAACAATTTTAAAATAATTAAAATTCTAAAAATAAAAGCAACCATCCCTCACCTTGATTAGGCTTGTGTGTATGGGTTAAGTATGGCCACCGATCATCGATTCAATTCTGCCCTTGAGGTACATGCGCATCACTATCCTAGGCACAAAGGTAATCCAAACGTCAATACATGTCGAGAACATCGGGAGGGGCCCACATAGGTCACCCCCAAATGGTACAGGCAAAGTCCCAAAGTGACAGTACTATCATCGAAACACCCACCGGAAACGAGGACTGTCCACCAAAAATATCAGTTCTATTTTCAGTGGACCTAACAGAGAGCACCTAAGGCTCGGGTGGTCATCGAAAATAGCCACCAAAAATAGCCCCAGTGCTTCCGGTGGCTTATTTTCGATGGTAGTACAACAACTGCTCGTGTGATTTGGGGCTTTCTGACTATGGCCCGATCGTCGGGATTTGTTCTGTGGAGTTTGTGGAGGATGTTTTTAGAATCATTCTAAGCTATTAAAATCCCGATTCCAGATCCTAGTTAGGCTCAAAAAATCATTTGTCGCAATGGTCTTGGGCAAAATCTGGGGCCTACGACTGAAGGGAATGCCCATCAAGGCATAAAAGCAGAAAGGAGTGATGGTAATCTCACCAATAGGAAGATGGAAGGAATGTGTACTGGGCCACCATTGCTCGATAATCCCTCTCATTAACCCAGGATCCAATTTCTTAGTCTCCAAAAGAGCCAAGCGGCACAGGTAGGTGTTGTTTATCAGGTGTGTGACCCTTGGGGAGAGTATCTTATACCATTCCCAAACCATATTGGGATGCCTATATCTGGCCAATGTTGGGGGCCCTCCCCTAGGGAGAAACTAGTAAGAAAATATAAATAAATAAAATAAAGGAGAAAGCGTTTTATTTTAAGGAAAGAATAAATAAAGGAAGGATAAATTTGACTTACCACATGAGCCATGCAGAGTTACAAATATGTCTTTGCATACCCCGAAGCGTGTCCCCCATGTACTAAACGGCAGGACCCTCCCCTCCCTCAACCGAGGGGTTGCGTTCTGCTATACCCTTAAGCATACGACCTTCGTGGGTCCTCTTCCTTGATCTCTCTGCCATAAAATTCAAAAATTATAGAAAAGCCCAAAAAGGATCTGAAATTACTAAAAAGCCCAAAATGATTTTGAAATTGTAAAAAAGGATCTCCACCTCAAGAAGAACTTCGAAGAAATTTTGAAGAACTTTGAAGAATTTGGGTTAACTCGCTCAGAACTCAGAAAACTCAAAAAATCAGAGGTGAGAAGTGAGCCAAATGAGGAGGGGAGAGCATTTTATAGTAAACAAAATCGGTGGAAATTCCCACCCTTAATTAAAAAAAAAATATATATCAAAATTCAAATAAAAAAATAAAAATTCAAATTCAAAATTCAAAATTCAAAAAATAAAAATTCAAATCCAAAATCCAAAATTCAAATCAAGAATAAAAAATCCAAAAGTCAAGAATCGAAGATCAGAGGTCAAAAGTCAAATTGTTACACCAGCCCCAGAGACCCATAATTGTTTGCATCGGTCCTAAGGGGGTTCAGATTCATTGTATATCTAAACCTTGATCAAGATACCCGGTCCCATAGTCCAAACGGCCTAAGACCAATTGCCTAGACTAGTTCAAACGACCTAGTGTAGGGAGACAAGAATTGCCTAGACTGGTTTGAAAGACCTAGTGTAGGGAGAAAAGAATTGCCTAGACTGGTTTCAAAGACCTAGTCTAGGGAGACCAAGAGTTGCCTAGACAGGTTCAAAAGACCTAGTCTAAGGAGATAAGAATTTCCTAGACTGGTTCGAAAGACCTAGTGTAGGGAGACAAGAATTGCCAAGACTAGTTCAAAATACCTAGTCTAGGGATATCAAGAATTTCCTAGACTGGTTCCAAAGACCTAGTGTAGGGAGACAAGAATTGCCTAGACTGGTTCGAAAGACCTAGGCTAGGGGGACCAAGAATTTCCTAGACTGGTTCAAAAGACCTAGTGTAGGGAGACATGAATTGCCTAGACTGGTTCGAAAGACCAAGTGTAAGGAGACAAGAATTGCCCAGACTGGTTCGAAAGACCTAGTCTAGGGAGACCAAGAATTGCCTAAATTGGTTCGAAAGTCTAATCTAGGGAGACCAAGAATTTCCCAGACTGGTCCAAAAGGCCTAGTCTAGGGAGACAAGAATTGCCACGACTGGTCCAAAAGACCTAATCTAGGGAGATAAAAATTGCCTAGGCTGGTCTGAAAGACCTAGTCTAGGGAGACAAGAATTTCCTAGTCTGGTTCGAAGGACCTAGACTATGGAGACAAGAATTGCCTAGACTAGTTCGAAATACTTAGTCTAGGGAGACAAGAATTGCCTAGACTGGTTCGAAAGACTTAGTCTAGGGAGACAAGAATTACCTAGACTGTTTCGAAAGACCTATTGTAGGGAGATAAGAATTACCTAGGCTGGTTCGAAAGACCTAGTCCAGGGAGATAAGAACTTCCTAGACTGGTTCGAAAGACCTAGTCTAGGGAGACAAGAATTGACTAGACTGGTTTGAATGACCCAGCCTAGGGAGAGAAGAATAGAATCAAGTACTAACATCTTTTGTAGAGTAGAGTTTCTTTCTTGTAATTGATGAATTGGGTATGACTCTAAACTTTGAGTAGTTAAATGATATTACCTGTTGCATTTGCACCTCCATCACCTTTGAGCAAGATGACCACAGTACATGCTCCGGGTGACAAAATGTTGTTGTTCTTTTGTATGTCGTTCAGTTGTGGCATAGGCCTAGGCCAAATAGGGGCATTCTGTAGACACCTAATTTTTGTCACCCTCCCCCAACTAGATGATTCACAAATTGTAGACTCGGCCTTTCGCTTCCGATCAACAGAGATGAAACCTGACCAACGTAGAAACCCTAAAATCCCTAGAAACCCTAGGCAGGGGAAAGGAAAGGTCTAATCATGACCTCACATATATGAAGAAATCTGGTCCAAACTACAGATGGAAAGTTCTCGGAATCACAATTCCAATGATATATGGTACATCAAAATTGGACTGACAGATCTCCTGCAATCATGATCGGACCCATGCACAGCCAGCTCCCAACACACCCCCATGGTTAGCTAGGCCCCAACCCCCATGTGCCGCACGTGCACCAGCCCCTACACCCCAGTGGCCCTGCCCCACCTAGCCCGTGGCCTTGCCCCTCTCGCACCCCCCCATGCACCTAGCGGCCCCACCCACTGTGCCAATGCCCCTGCCCCCCTGTGTGTCCCTGTCGCCTGTCTTACTCACAATCCCATGCCCAATGCACACCCCCTGCCTGTGTACCCACGCTCAGTGCACATTTCTGCTAGCGTACCCTATGCCCCACTAGTGTGCCCTACACCATTGCATCCCATTGGCTGAAAATTTTACCTTTTCACCCTCCCTTCTAAAACACTATAAATACCCCCTCCCACACATAAACACATTTGAGTATACTTAGTTCATATACTTAGTTCACACTTGGTAAACATACCTCTCCCCCTCCTGAGGAGCCCCTCCCTTGCCTTGCATGGCCATCCTCTAGGCCCTTCCTTGCCTTGCATGGCCACCCACTAGCCCCCTCCCTTGCTTAGTGTGGCACCCTTTAGGCCCAAGCCTCTAAGCCTTCCTAAGCCTTCTCGAGCCTTCCCTAGCCCAAGCTCTACCGAAACCCTAGTCCCAGAAGTAGCCTTCCTTACCCAAAGCTTTGCCAAAACCTAAACCTAGAAGTGGCCTTCCCTAGCCGAAACTCTGTGGAAACCTTAACCTAGAAGTAGCCTTCCCTAGTCGGAGCTCTGTTGAAACCTTAATCCCAGAAGTAGACTTCCCTAACCAAAGCTCTGCCGATACCCTAATCCCAAAAGTAGCCTTCCCTATCCGGCGCTCTACCAAAACCTAAACCCAGAACCAGCCTTCCCTAGCCAAAGTTCTGCTGAAGTTCTGCCAAACTACTAGCTAGGGAATTGCTCTTCCCTAGCTGAACTTCTGTCCAAATATCTGAAGATCGCCACAGTCAACATCTCTTGAGAAAGGAAGTTGGAGAAGAAGATCACCTTCCCCTAACCCGGGAGAATTCATGATAAAGTTCGTATCCGAACCAATCGGGGGCCCACCACTCCTAACCCGAAACAGGGGTTAAGCACGGGTATAATCTCTCACCCGAATTAGTATAATGTAGACTCTTTATTTTCCTCATTTTTGTGTATATATGTAATTGTTTCTTTTATCAATATATATATGTGTCATAATTTAGCTATACATGCAATATAGAATAGTTATGGAAAATGTTCGTTCTTTAAGCATCTAGTAGGAAGATTGGTTGAACCGGGTAGTTTGGGTGCCTAACACCTTCCCAATTCTACAACCTGACACATACCCTAATTTCTAGACCAGACCAATTTTTGGGCCCTTTTCTTAGGAATCGGGCCCACCCCAGGGTCCTAGGACCATAATCCTAGGTGGTGACTCCAAACCCCTTTTGTATAATCCTAATCCCCCATATTGGATCATCATCAACCCAAGGAGAATGAACCTCCGAACCACACTCCTCCTAAAGAGAGAGAGAGAGAGAGAGAGAATGGAGCCCTACGAAATAGGCCCCCACGTATCTTTGAGCAGTGATACAGTGTGCGCAGCCCACAAAGGCACACACAGGGAAGAGAAAGTAAAAAAGAGAGAGAGAGAGAGGGCTAGAAGGAGATTTCCCGCTGGTCGCTACCCTCACATACCCACCATCCATTGCTCTTGAGACACAACCAAACACCATACCTTCTTGAGGCTTGGCCAGTCCTCTTTCTAGAGATCCATCAACCTTGAGAAAACGAGCATAAAAAGTTTACTCATGGAAGAGTCCTCATGTTTAATCTGCCTAGCTAATTTACACAAACAAGCATAATTGACATCACATAACATCCTAATTCCCAACCTCCCTCTCATTTAGGTTTATAGACATCATCTCATTTTACCACAATTTTTTTAACCAATGCCATATCACCTGACCAAATGAAGTTGTGCATCCATCTTTGCACAACTTTAATAGAGATTCAGGCCACCAACAAATCCCAAAGTTGTGAATTGGGATACATGAGATCATAGACCGACCAACTCTACCCTTCCCATTGACAATAGTCTTCCCTTCCAACCAACCAATCTACTCTTTATCTTATCTAGTAATGGAAATAAATAATCTTTTCTAACTCTCTTTGAATAATTCCACCCCAAGTACTTAGTAGGCAGCCTTGAGATGAATTCCCAAGAATTCACTAATAAAGTGCTTCGGTGAGGTTCCACTTTTCCAAAAAACAAGCTACTCTTTTCAAGATTTAAAATTTGACCAAAGCCATCTCTTGAATTTATCATGAGTATTAGGGCTAAAATTAAGGGTTGATTTTGGGGATTAATAGCATGACCTATAACCTTACAATATAAATCCAGACATTGGTTAAGAGATGTAACTTCTTAAAGCTTCACCTGAGAAAAAAGGAGACAGCCGGGAGGAGTAAGTGAGTAATATGTGGTCCCTATGTCAATTGTTAATGTCATGTAGAGAACCCTACACCTCTACCTGTTTAATAATTGTTCCGAGAGCTTGTGAGCATAAGATAAAAATAGTAGGAGAGATAAAATCTCCCTAACTAATATCGCTAGTTGGGGAAATCTCTCCCTTGATACACCCATTAGTAAGTAGATTACAAGAGATAGATAGAATGCAAGCCATAGCCTGGTCTACCCAGTATTGGTGGAAACCATCTTCACTGGATACCTTTTATGAAATTCCACTCTAATATGTCATAAGCTTTATGCATGTCCAACTTGATAGCGAGAAATTTATCCTTACCTCTCTCTAACTTCTTTACATAGTGGAACATTTTATAAGTCACAAAGATGGTGTTTAATATAAGATGGTTAATACGGATTGAATGCTGACTGGGTAGGTCTTATAATATGATAAAATGTTCCATGTAAATGGTTTGTAATCAATTATGTGATAACCTCGAATATCACATTGCAAAGGCTGATTGGCCGAAATAGATCTTCTGTCTACGAATGCCTTACTTTTGGAATAATGCATGCAAGAGTACAATTTAATTCCAAATGAATATGATCTACAACAAAAATTTTAGCAACATGCTCAAATTGTATGAGCTTAAAAAACATAGTATAACTCGAAAATGGTTACAAAAATGTTTGTTGGATACATATGTGACAAGTTATGCCAAACTTTTCTATTTGAAGAGTTCACAAAACTCGTTTGGGTTCATCTTCTGGATCTTCCTCTCGAGTACTAGCATAAGAACTTCTACTATCAATTTCTAAGGCGATGGGACGTCCTGTGGCTTTAGACCGAAGTACAAGGGAAGGTCTTCAGGGTACTTTCAAGGGTGCTTGATGAAACGACATCTCGAATCTCGTGAGGATTGATGAAGTTCAAGTTGAAAGGTTAGAACCAGGTACTGATAAAGTATTTGGCTTTTATTAAAAAGTGGTGTATGAGGACAATGTTGAGAAATGTGGGTACTGTAGGTGAGTGGGTCATCAAATATCTTCTTGTAGATTGAAGAAAGTGGAGGACGCAAAGCAGTTTGCCAAGGACAACGCTGCTTTCTGTTCCAGGGGTGATGTTCATGGAAGATGGAGTTAACCTGGCAAGGGTTGACTCGGCAGGGGAGTTACCAAATTCAAATGGTGATACTCTTAATGCTAATAAAGTTTTTTCCGATTTAGGGAATCCTCAAGATTCGGTGGAAGGTGGGGGTATTGAAATATTTTTGGAATCTCCTATAATTGATCCTAATTAGGTAGGAAATGAGGCTATCATGGTTGGGACTGGCACTGGTTTTGAATTTCAAAATTTGGTAGAGAAGGATCTCTAAGATTTGATGGATAATGTCCTAGTCAATTGGTAGGATTCAAGCTCAGATTATGGTACCTCAGATGGGGACCCAGTTCCTTCATGCCCGCCCATTGAAGAAAGAGACCATGGTCTCTGACTGATGCTCAGCCCTGATCTCAAACTCTCTATGCGACAAAGAAGAGTGCTTGTGGTGGCTAGCCATGGTTGTGGAGGTGCTAACCAGGTGGGACGACAACCTCCACCTCTTGTAGAGTCTCATGTGGAGCACATCGTCCTCTATTCCTGCTCTGGGCTCAAGAGATTTTCTCTTAATCGTGCATTTAGAGATGAGTGCAATGGATAGGGAAGCTCTATTAAGGGAGAAGGATAATAAAGGGAAGGCCGCGGATGGAAAGCAAAAGAAGAAGGGTGGTGGTCAAGCTAAGAAGTCTAACAAGCATTCTATGGAAAATTAGTGATCCATGCGGGTCTTTTTTTGGAATATTCATGGTGTGAGGAAGGCTGCTGGTAAAAGGGCCTTACGAATGATGGTGAAGGAGCATTTCCTGGAGATTTATGCTTGGTTGAACCTATGGTTCAAGTAAGTGAAATAACCTAGAGGGGGGGTGAATAGGTTATACTAGTGGAATTTAACTCTTTTCGACAAAAAGATCACAAGTGTGACTACAAGTTAAAAGCAATGCTGAATAAATAAGATAACAACAACCACAACACAAGATTTATAGTGGTTCAACTCAATTTGAGTCTAGTCCACTCCCTACAAGAATCCTTTTGTAAGGTATTCCACTAGTTTTCCCTTTCAGTACAGTAGGTAGGGAAGAAATCTTTACAATCTTTTTATGGATAAGAGTATCCTTACAAATCTCCTTTCCAGGCAGAGAGACTCCTTCACAATCTCTTTAAGAGGTAGAGAGAGACCTTTCTCTTTTTAGGATAAGAGTATCCTTACAATCCTAAGTACAGTCTAGAATTGTAAAAACAGAAAAATAAGAAATAGTGGAATAAGAGGAATACCTCAAGTGTGGTGCAAATGAAAATGAATAATAAATGAAGAGTGATGCACCTTTTGTAAAGTCCTCTCTTATGGCTTTGACTTGCACAGGAGAGAGTAGAGAACTTTGATTGAGACTTGAGCCTCTTGATTGGGATTTATGTAACAGAATAACTCAAGTAGAAATAATCTTCTCTAATGCTTGCAACAATGCTCTTAAAGCTCTTTCTTAATTAATAATTAATTAAGAGTGATTAGGGTATTTATAGGTGAACTTAGTGAAGCATTTTAGGCAGGGAATCAAGCTCTAATGGACATATTCTGGGTCTACCGGTCGATCGCCATTGGAAGCCGGTCGACCGCCAAGCGTAGTCGGTCGACCGCCAAGAGCCGTTGTAGGCAAAAAATAGCCGTTGGAGTACTTCCAGGCAGGCATCGGTTGACTGGGACTTTCAGCCGATCGATCGCCTATGGTCTCGGATAGGTCCGGTGGATCGGGGCTTCCAGACGGTCGATCGCCTATGGTCTCGGGTGGTTCCGGTCGACCGGGGCTTCCAGCTGGTCGACCGCCAACATGACATGGTCTGTCATACTGACCAGTCACCAGTGTTTTGACCATAACTTTTTGGTTCGACTTCAGAATGATTTGAGTACAGTTGCGTTAGAATCACAACTCAATTTCCTACAGTTTCTATGAGGATTCATCTCCTAATACTAATCTTAAGATTCCCTAAAATACCCTTAAGTCAGGTTACTGTGTGTTCCACGCCACTTAGTGACTTTCCATACCTGGTCAAGGCATGCTCTATGGTCATTCTAATATGATGTAATGCACATGCATGAGGTGAGTGCATATAAGTAGGTGGAAATTACAAATTACATTGTAAATAACTTAATCTATCCTAGTGATCTTCTTCTTCACTTGAATCTTCCATTCTTTGGCCCTTCATCTTCTTTCCTTCTTGTTTGTTGTTTCATGTCTTTAAGCTTAGCTTCATGTCTTGATTCGACCTTCGATCTTCTAAGGGTTTCTTCAAGCTAATCACACTTTATCAATCAAGTTAAAGATGTATGTTTGTTTGTTAACACCAAAACATGGCAAGGAGTGTGGACATGTTTCCCAACAATCTCCCCCTTTTTGGTGATGACAAACAAACATAGACAATGAAACCAAATACAAGAAATAATTTGACTACCTCTGTGTAAAGATCAATAGGATAATCAAATTCAGAGCCAGAAAGTAAACAAGGATAGATAAAGTCATTTCCATAAATAATTCAATAGTTATTTAAAGATAACACTATCATTGTCATTGTCAGGAGTAAGTCTTTTCTCCCCCTTTTGTCAATAGCAAAAAGGTAATCAAAACAACACAAAAAAATACTCCCCCTGAGTATGTGCCATATATAAAAATATCATAAGGTCACATTTCCATAAATGTCAAAAGTATATAATAATAAACGACAGAAACAAACAGAAAGTTGCAAAAAAAACATAATTCCTAATCTGCTGCATCCTCATCCTCCATGTCTGCCTTGTCATCGTCTTCTTCGTCATCCTCATCGTCCTCTTCGTGGCGGAGGAGCTTGAGAATCTCATTCTGCTTTCTTTCCATTTTTGCCAACTTGGCAAGGATGATGTTTCCAACTTTCGAAGATCGATAGCAGTTGCATAGGCTGATGTCTCATCAATTCCTATTTGCGGTGGCTGGCTGGGTCCAGCAGTAGTCCTTTTGGAGGGCGTGGGCTGCTAGGGAAGAAGATGCATTTTGCAAATGGTGGAAATATTGATCTCTTGGGGAAATGGGTCAAATGATTCACCAGAAAAATCTACTTGAAAGTGGTCCATGATTTGGCAAATCATCCGTCCATAGGGTAGATTTCCCTTTTGAAGTCTATCACCATGGGTAATCATGGTTTTGAGCGAGGATGTAAGGAAGGTTGATGGGTACACTTTTGCGAACACGTGGGTAAGATAGGCATGAAATGGGGAGACTTCATCTCTATGACCACTCTTTGGAAGAATGTTGTAAGAGATGATAAGATTAACAATTCTCCCTATATCGATAAGTTCTTTAGCCTTAATTTTGTGTGTATTAGCATATTCCTTCATAATGCTAGAGTACACAGTCAACATCCATGAATTGTTCTATGTAGGTCTTGGGTTGGTAGTATTTGAGGTCCCCATCACGAAATGTCTAGGATTTCTCCTAAAATCGGGATGTCGATGTCTATTGGAGCATTAACATAGAAATGGACTAAAGGGTGTCACCTTCACGGAGAAGGTAAGGTTACAAAAGAACATTTTGACTAAATGGGGATAACAATGGAGTCAAGTTTGAGAATGTTGCCCCATCCCAAAGCATCAAAAGGTCTTTGATGTCATCACGGACAAAGAGTCGGTATTAATGGTCCTACCTTGCTCTATGTTGCGAGAATGTAAAGATCCCATGACTCTTGAGCAATGGTGGAAGAGAACCATGTATCTTTGTCAAAGGCCTTCCTTTTTCCCTTGAGCCACGATTTTCTTGCCTCTATTTGGGGGTGAGAGTCATGATGATTAGAGGTATAGAGAGAAAGAGATGCAAGGATTTTTGGAGATGAATAGGAATGAATCTCAAGAGTTCTAGGGTGAAGGAAGTTCTAAGCTAGGGTTTTGGAGATGAATAGTCAAAATAGGGTTTTAGGCCAAAGCTAGGATTCTAAAGTTGTTAAAAATGGGTTAAAATTTGATTTTAAAGAGTTGAAATCAAATTTTTTGACCAGACGCACGTATATTGTGGTATCGATCGGTATCCCTTCGAGTTAGAGGATCGACCGAAGTCATTGGCGGTCGACCGTCAAACTATTCTGTCGATATTGAACCGTATATTGGAGCGTCGAGGTGAGTCAAGAAATTTTGAACCTAAAATTTACATTGTGAAAAGGATTTTTCAAGTCCCGTGCTTTAGGAAAGAATTTTTAAAAAATGTTTATTCAATAGCGGTTGCAAATGCCAAGTTCCTTCCTTAGGAAACTAAAGCGCTCTTCACCAAGAGTTTAGTAAATATATCTCGAGTTGTTTATCAATTTCAATGAATTATAGAGACATCACCATTTTGAATGGTGTCTCGAGAAAGTGGTGTCGAATATCAATGTGCTTTGCCCTTGAGTGTAAAATGGGATTTTTACTCAAGTTTATGCCTTGGTGTTATCGCACATGATTGGGCAAGATTAAACGCACTCCAAAGTCTGAAGAGTTTGCTTCATCCAAAGGATTTGAGCACAACATCTACCAGCTGCAACATATTCAACACATGGTAGATAAACAAGCGGAGTTTTGTTTCTTGCTAAACCAAGAGACAAGGCAAGAGCGAAAGTGACAAGTACCACTGGTACTTTTCTATCAATATGGCAACTCTGAAATCAGCATCGAAAGTGACCAAGTCAAGGGGTTGGTTTTGGGGTACCATAACCCAACATCACAAGTGCTTTTCAGATATTTAAAATTCTTTTACGCGTGAGGTGAGATCTCTTGGGATCGACTTGAAACCGAGCACATGCACATACTGTACATGATGTAGGTCTACTTGCATTAGATATAGAAGGCTTCAATCATGCCTCTATATTTAGTTGCATCCTCGAAGTTCCATCCTCATCCTTGGTTAGTTTCAAGGATGAGCTCATCGAGTGTCTGAAGATTTTTGACTATTAATGTCAAATTTCTTTAGCACTCCTTGGTGTACTGCTTTGATTTATGAAAATTCATTTTCGGTTTGTTTTATTTTAAGTCCAAGGAAGAAATTTAACTCTCCCATCATACTCATTTCAAATTCACTACTCATTTTTTCTTGAATTGATACACATTTTCTCGTTGGTTGAGCCAAAAATGATATCATCTACATAGATTTGAACAATGAGTATGTCATTCTTCAGGTTCTTCACGAATAGGGTTGTGTCAATCCTCCCCCTTGAGAAGCCACTTTCTATCAAGAAAGTACTTAATCTCTCATACCAAGCTCTAGGGGCTTGTTTGAGTCCATATAGAGCTTTCTCAAGTTTATAGACATGGTTTGGAAACTTAGGGTCTTCAAAGCCGGGAGGTTGAGCTACATATACCTCTTCTTGTATGTATCCATTCAAGAAGGCACTTTTGACATCCATTTGATATAGTTTAAAGTTCTTATGGCATGCAAAAGCTAGTAACATTCTAATGGACTCCAACCTTGCTATTGGTGCATAGGTTTCATCATAGTCTATTCCCTCTTTGGTTATACCCTTTGGCAACTAATCTTGCTTTGTTTCTCACTATGTTCCCATCTTCATCCGAGTTTATTCTGAAAGACCCTTAGCACCAATGATGGTGTGGTGGTGGGTTTAGGGACAAGTTCCCATACCTTGCTTCTTTCAAGCTGGTGAAGCTCCTCTTCATAGCTATAATCCAATCCTTTGTCTTTTAGTGCGTCTTCTATGTTCTTGGGTTCGATCCTTGAGATAAATGCAGTGTTATTGCATACCTCTCGGGTTTTAGATCTAGTCTGGATTTTTCCATCTAGTTCTCCTATGATGTATTCTAAGGGATGATTCCTATGCGGAATGACTTCCTTAGGTAGTGTTTCTAATTTTTTTATGGTAACATCATTTGAATCATTAAGAGAAATATCATTAGTTTTGTTCTTAAGTTCATCAATTATAATGTCATCATCATCAACAAGAGATTTATTTAAATCATTCGGTAAAGATTCATCAAATCTTACAATCATAGATTCTTCAACCATTAAAGATTTTTTATTAAAAATTCTATATGCCCTACTGTTGAGTGAGTATCCTAAGAATATTCCTTCATCAGATTTTGCATCAAATTTTCCAAGATGATTTTTGGTGTTTAAGATGAAGCATTTACATCCAAATACTCTAAATTAGTTTACTTTTGGTATTTTACCAAAGTATAGTTCATAAGGTGTTTTAGAAAGCAAAGGTCTAAGGATTATTCTATTTAGTACATAACATCTTTGTATTTTAGCTTCAGCCCAAAAGTACTTAGGCAAGAGTACTCATTAAGCATAGTCCTTGCGGTCTCTTGTAATGACCTATTTTTCCTTTCAACTACTCCATTAGATTGAGGTGTTCTAGGAGTAGAGAAGTTATGGTCAATACCATACTTGTTGCGTATAAGTCAAATTGACTTATATTGTCAAATTCTCCTCCGTGGTCACTCCTCACGAGGTTATAGTATATCCTTTACGATTTTGCAATCTGTTACATAGAGTTGCAAATTCATCGAAGGCATCATTTTATTTTTCAAAAACAGGTCAAGTGTATCTAGGTAGTCATCAACAATTACAAAGGTGTAATTTTTACCACTCATACTAGATATATTGATAGGTCCAAATAAGTCTAGGTGGAGTAGTTCCAATGGCCTAGAGGAAGAGACAATATTCTTTGACTTGTGGGAGACTTTGGTTTGTTTGCCTTTTTGACAGGCATCACAAAAACTATCTATTTCATACTTGATTTTAGGGAGGTTCCTCACAAGATCCTTGGATGCTATGGTTTGAATCAACTTGACATTTATATGTCCAAGTCTTCTATGCCATAATGAAGACTCACTATGGTTGGAAACCAAGCATGCATTTAAGGAACTTACTTTATCAAGTATACAAACATAAATATTGTTCTTCCTAGATCCTTTTAGTATTAGATTATCATTTGCATCTTTGATACAACAGTGGGAGACATTGAATTCTACTTTGTATCCAATGCTACATAATTGACTTACACTTAGGAGATTATAGTTCAAATTTTTCACAAAGTAAGCGTTGAGATTGAAATACCTCCAAGTCTTATTTTTCCAATACCAGCAATCTTTCCTTTCTTGTCATCTCCAAGGAGACCCATCCTCCATCGTAGTCCCGTAAGCTTGAGAATAGGTTCTTGTTGGATGTCATGTGTTTGGAGCATCCACTGTCGATGACCCATTCAGCTTCCACCTTATTCTTCAAGCAAACCTATAACAGAAATTTAATTGTACATTGGTCCCCATAATCTCATGGGTCCATTATTGTTAGTGTCAAACTTCCCAACTGGAACCCAAATGGTTTTGTACTTTTTAGGATTTTGGTTCTGCCTTTGGAATGGCCTTATGTTTCTTTGAGTCCTCTGCTTTCCATAAGATCCATTTGATCTTTGTGGAGTATAGTATCTATAGAGTCCTTGATTTTGGTATTTTCCTTGTGATCTATAAGTCTCCCTAGGATAGTTATTGTATCCTTGGAATTGCCTTTGGATCCTCTCAATGGAGTACTCTCTATGAGGTTGGGTTTTTCTGTACCTAGGCATAGGTCTAGAGTTTTCTTGAGGCCTATATTGCCTTCTTAGGGGTGTGTAGTAGTAGGCATGGTTTACTCTTGATCTCTCAGTTTGAGAGTTGGGTTTCTTCCTTTTCTTGGAGTGACACTGGGTTTATGGAGTGTCCTGTCATTTTAAAAGCTACATTTAATGTAGGAGGTGGATGGTTGGTTTCTTTGGTCACCCTTTCTTGGATTCCCATTTCTAAATGGATTTTGTCCATTATAACCCAGTCCTTCTCTTTCATTTTGACTCTTCCTTTGAGAACCTAGAAGATTGTCAAGGTTCTTTTGCCCCTGGGTAAAGGTGCAGAGGGTGGAGTTCAACTTAAGGTTTTCTTCCTCTAGTTCACTTACCTTTGAGGTTAGTGCCTCTACTCTCTTATTTAGTGTTTCAACCTCTTTTTCAAGTTTACTTTTATCAGACTCTAATTTTATACTTTCTTCATATAAGGCCTCGAAGGCTTCTTGAAGTTCCTCATTAGAGTCCCTTACTAAAAGTTCAGGTTGAATTTCACATACCTCTTGTTCTTCATTTCCGATGGCCATCAAGGTGAGGTTGGTGACTTCTTCTTCAAATTCACTTTTCTCTTCTTCATCACTTGAGTCCCATGTAGCTGCATAGGCCTTTCTTTTTGATTTATTTGGGCATTCAGTTCTGAAATGTCCAGGCTTTCTGCACTCAAAACAAACTATGTCTTTAGTAGGAATTTCCTTGGGTTTAATTTTTGTTTTACCTTTTTCCCCATAGGATTTGTCACCGTAGGATTTGTTCTTGTGTTGGAACCTTCCTTTCTTTTTGAGGAATTTGTTGAATTTCCTCGTGATGAGTGAAATTTCCTTTTCCATGTCGAATTCTTCATCTTCTTCATCATCACTTACTTCTTTGATAGGTTGAGTTGATTTCAGCGCTATAGTTCTCCTTTTCTCAGAATTTGGTTTGTCGGCGTTCAGCTCTACTTCATGCGTTTGTAGAGATCCAAGCAAATAGTCCAATGAGATTTTAGTCAAATCTTTGGCTTCTTCTATTGCTGTCTTCTTGGGTCTCCAAGCTGCAGGTAAGGCTCTTAAGATTTTTCTGACTTTTTCAGCGTTAGTATAAGTCTTACCTAAACCTTTAAGATTATTCACAATATCAGTAAACCTAGTAAACATAGAAGTTATTGACTCATTTTCTTTCACAGAGAATGACTCGTAATCAGAGACGAGTTGATCTACCTTTCTTTCTTTTACCTCTGCTGTACCTTCGTGTGTGACAAGAAGCATATCCCAAATTTCTTTAGCCGTGTCACATGCAATGACTCGGTTGAACTCTTGTTCATTGAGGGCACATTGAAGGAACGTAATTGCACGGAAGTTGTACTGGATGAGGGTGATGTCTTCAGCCGTCCATTCTCCTTCATCCTTAGGTATTGTCTTTCCATCAACTATCTTGGTGATGGTGTATGGTCCATTCTTTATGGCTCTCCATACAAGAATGTTGTGACCACACACAAAATTCTTGAATCTGTACTTCCAGAAAGAAAAGTTTTCTCTATTAAAGTATGGGGTCTCGAGGCGTTCATGCCTTCTGGTGGTCCTTGGAATGTGGCCATGGTCTTTGACTCACTATTAAGACGATATAGTCTTAAATAAATTGAGCTCCGCTCTGATACCAATTGAAATAACCTAGAGGGGGGTGAATAGGTTATACTAGTGGAATTTAACTCTTTTCGACAAAAAGATCACAAGTGTGACTACAAGTTAAAAGCAATGCTGAATAAATAAGATAACAACAACCACAACACAAGATTTATAGTGGTTCAACTCAATTTGAGTCTAGTCCACTCCCTACAAGAATCCTCTTGTAAGGTATTCCACTAAGTTTCCCTTTCAGTACAGTAGGTAGGGAAGAAACCTTTACAATCTTTTTACGGATAAGAGTATCCTTACAAATCTCCTTTCCAGGCAGAGAGACGCCTTCACAATCTCTTTAAGAGGTAGAGAGAGACCTTTCTCTTTTTAGGATTAGAGTATCCTTACAATCCTAAGTACAGTCTAGAATTGTAAAAATAGAAAAATAAGAAATAGTGGAATAAGAGGAATACCTCAAGTGTGGTGCAAATGAAAATGAATAATAAATGAACAGTGATGCACCTTTTATAAAGTCCTCTCTTATGGCTTTGACTTGCATAGGAGAGAGTAGAGAACTTTGATTGAGACTTGAGCCTCTTGATTGGGATTTGTGTAACTAAATAACTCAAGTAGAAACAATCTTCTCTAATGCTTCCAACAATGCTCTTAAAGCTCTTTCTTAATTAATAATTAATTAAGAGTGAATATAGGTGAACTTAGTGAAGCATTTTAGGCAGGGAATCAAGCTCTAACGGACATATTCTGGGTCTACCGATCGACCGCCATTGGTAGTCGGTCGACCGCCAAGAGCAGTTGTAGGCAAAAAATAACCGTTGGAGTACTTCGAGGAGGCATCGATCGGCAGGACTTTCAGCGATCGCCGCCTATGGTCTCGACAGGTCAATCGGCCAGGGCTTCGGACGGTCAATCGCCTATGGTCTCGGGTGGTTCTCGATGTCGACCGCCAACATGACATGCTCATCATCTTGACCGATCACCGTGTTTTGACCATAACTTTTGGTCGACTTCAGAATGATCTGAGTATAGTTGCATTAGAATCACAACTCAATTTCCTACAGTTTCTATGAAGGATTCATCTCCTAATACTAATCTTAAGATTCCCTAAAATACCCTTAAGTCAGGTTATTGTGTGTTCCATGGCACTTAGTGACTTTCCATACCTGGTCAAGGCATGCTCTATGGTCATTCTAATATGATGTAATGCACATGCATGAGGTGAGTGCATATAAGTAGGTGGAAATTACAAATTACATTGTAAATAACTTAATCTATCCTAGTGATCTTCTTCTTCACTTGAATCTTCCATTCTTTGGCCCTTCATCTTCTTTCCTTCTTGTTTGCTGTTTCATGTCTTTAAGCTTAGCCTCATGTCTTGATTCGACCTTCAATCTTCTAAGGGTTTCTTCAAGCTAATCATACTTTATCAATCAAGTTAAAGATGTATGTTTGTTTGTTAACACCAAAACATGGCAAGGAGTGTGGACATGTTTCCCAACAGTAAGTATATTTCCTACTCTATTTTTCAATAAGCTGGGTTATTCCATTGATTTTTTTCGCAATAGTAGGCAGAATAAAGTTCCGAATTTATGGATTATATGGAAGCATGGTATATCCCATCCAATAGTTACTGCAATATTGGAACAACATATCTCTATTGAATGTGACTAGCCTGGAAGCAAGCAGGTCTATCCTTTGTTTATGCGAGCTCATTCAAAGTGGTGCATTGCCAATTAAGGCTAGAGTTGGAGTCGCGGTTTCTTCTCGATCACATGGTTTGTTCTTGGTGATTTCAATACTACTTTACTTTCTAATGAAAAAGGAGGATGGTAATTTTAATCTCGACTTTGCAACTGAGTTTCAGGCAATGATTGATGCTTGTATGTTATTTCCAAGTTCATTTGCTGGGAAAAATTTTACCTGGAAAAATAATAGGAGGAGGGGTCATGTTGCAGCCATTTTGGATCAAAGCTTTTACAATGAAAAATGGGTCGATTTTTTCAAAAATGTTATGCAGCGTGTCTTGTGTAGTTCGGTATCAGATCATGCTCTGTTGCTTGTGATTTCTGATATTATCCCTAAGATGAACAACATTCCAATCAGATTCCATGGATTCTAGATGGAAAATGATAATTTTGTCCCAGTGGTCGAGGAGGCATAGAAGGTGCAGTTAAGAGGTGACCCTATATATATTCTAACTGAGAAGCTGAAGAAAGTAAAGGGGACTTTAAAGGTATGGACACGTGATTCCTTTCCAAATCTAGATTTGGAGGTGGAAAAACTCTGAAGGATTTAAAATGATCGAACTCAATTGAAGAGTCATGGATGTCTGAAGAACTCTTCAATAAAGAAGCTGATAAAAAAATGGCTTTATTAACTGCAAGTCATAGACAAGATGCTTTATGGGCTGAAAATTCGAAGCTGAGGTGGGTGAAAAATGGGGATTGCAACTCAAAGCTTTTCCACCTTTCTATGAAGTTGAGGAGGGCTAGAAACTATATTTCTACTTTAAAGAGGGAGGATGGGTCTTGGGCTTTGGATCAAAGGGGTATAGTGAGTATATCGCTTCTATTTACGAGAGATTCCATGAGCCAACTAGTATCACGAGCATCATGAACTTTTGGATTGCCTTCCCAAAGTTCGAGTCTAATGAAGACACAGCTAGTCGGAAGTGATTCTTGGCAAGAAGAAATAAAATAAATAGTGTGGGATCTGGATCACGATAGTTCACACAGTCTGAGGATTCCCAAGGAAATTCTTTGGGAAATGCTGGGAGATTGTGGAGAGGGATTTCGGAATGGAAGTTGTTTATTTCTTTTTTATGGGATTCTTTCCCAAAGGAATAAATATGCTTTATTTTGCTAATTCCAAAGCTTGAGGGCGCATCCTCTCTGGATAAATTTAGGCCTATATGCATGGGAAATTTTTTTTTGTAAGGTCCTATAAAAAATTATCTTCTAGGCTTATGCCTTTTTGTCAGCGTTTGGTCCCAGAGGAGCAAGGTGCTTTCCAGAAGGGTAAGAACATTTCTTCTAACATTAGTTTGGCCCCTGAATTGGCAAACTTAATGCATTCTGCTATGAGGGGTGGTGGCATGGGTTTGAAATTAGATGTTTAGAAGGCATCGACTCGTTGTCATGGAAATTTCTTTTGCTACATTAGAGAAGTTTGGTTTTCAAATGGATTTCTTGGATTCAGCTTCTTTTAAGCTCTTCCATGTTATCTGTGTTAGTGAATGGAGGTCCAGTGGGTTTTTTGCCAATGGACAGAGGCCTAAGACAAGGGGATCCTATCTCTCCTATCCTATTTATTTTAGTTGAGGAGGCTTTCTGCAGAGGTTTGAAGATGATGGTTAGGGATGGAAAGCTGAAGTCTCTTCCTGGGCCTCGAGGTGTGTCTATACCCTCTCATTTATTTTTGGGAGATGATATATTTATCTTCATGAATGCATCTACAAAATATGTGAAGAATCTCCAGGCTTTTCTAGATAAATATCAAGCCTTTTTAGGGGAAAATTTTAATCTAGATAAAAGCAACTTGTTTTTTAGCAAGGTGGCACCCCACAGGAAACAATATATCTCCTCTCTCCTAGGAATCAAATCTGAGAGGGTTCCATGAAGTATTTGGGCGTCAAATTTTTTATGAAAGAGTAGGAGGATCTCATGTGTTACTGTTGTTGGATAGTATAAAAAAAAAGATTGGCTGGCTGGAAGGGTAAACTGCTCTCAATGGCTGGAAGAGTGGAGTTGGTGCGATTAGTGATCTCTAGTATCCCTATCCACAACTGCGGTTTATTGGTGGCAGACCATTCCATTAAATTGGTAGAAAGGTGGATCATAATTTCATTTGGTGCAGTGATATGGAGGTGGTAAAGAAAATAGTGGTGAGCGGGATGATGTCGCAAACCAAAACAGGAAGGGGGGTTGGGTATTCGCAGGATGCGTATGTTAATTTTACTTTCTTAGAAAAATTATCTTGGCAGATTAAACATGAGGAGTCCTCCATGAGTAAATTCTTTTGAGGTCGCTTTCTTAAAGTAGATGGATCTCTTAAGTCTGGCCATATTTCCTCTTCAATTTGGCCAGGGATTAAGAAAGTCTAGAGTTTTGTGGCGTTAAATGAGCAGTGGAAAGTAGGTAATGCTAACAAAATTGACTTCTGGAATGACAGATGGCTGGACCAATCCTCCATTAAAGATAGGCTAATGTCTGATGGTGGTCCTGTAGAATTTAAAGGCTAAAGTCTCCGACTTTATTTATATTTGAAGATGGAATTTTCACCGGTAGCATCTAGCTTCATAGTGAAAATATTGAACAAGTTAAGTCTATTCATATTTAGGAATGGAGGATGAGTGTCATTGGCACCCTTCACAAAGGGTTTTTCCATAAATTCATTCAGGAGGTGCGTAGAAGGATCTACGCCTAAGGTGGGTTGGTCATCATTGGTGTGGCGGTCTTCTATTCAACCGTGCCAAGCAGTTTTGAATGGAGATTGATCAAAAATAGGTTGGCTTTAGGCGAGAATGTGAAAGGAGGGATCCTATACCTTCAAAGTGTGTTCTATGTGGTAAGTTGGAGGAGTCTAAAGTCATTTATTTTATGAGTGTAGTTTTGCCCTCGATGTGGTCTCTATTTTGCCAATGTTTTTGCATGTTGAGAACGATTTTTTCAGATGAAGCTTAGTTGATTTCTTGGTGGAAGCTCCAAGAAAAATCAATGTCTTCGAAAGAGGTGTGGAATAAGGGGTTCGTGTTGATTCCTTTTTTCATCTGGATGGAGAGGAACTCTAGGCGGAATGAAGGTGTTAGCTCCTCTAAGAATTTTTTACTTTTCTAGGATAAAAAATGAAATTCGTTATCAGAAATTGGCCCTTTCTAGAGTAGCTATTTCAATTGATGACTTGATGTGTGCAAGAAGGTTAGGGTTTCCAGGGGTGCAGCGTCGACAAAGAGAATTATTTGAACATTTTTGGTGTCCTCCACCGACAGGATGGGTGAAATTAAAGTCAGACAGTTGTTCATTGGGAAATCCAGGAAAAGCATATGGGGGCACTATTCTTCATAGTCTGACGAGGTGATCTATAACTAGAGAGAGTTCCTCGGAATATGCACAAATTTTGAAACAGAATTCCTGGCAATTATTGTTGGAATTGAAACTATAGAAAGATTAGGGGTGCAGAGTTTGTGGATTGAGTGTGATTCGGTCACGGTGGTTTTTCTTTTGCTGAAAAAGAAAATCCCTTAGAAATTTCACCGAAGGTGGATAAACAACTTGCCTTACCTTGAAGGTGTGGAGTGGAAGATCACGCATTGCTTTCGAGAAGCTAACTCAGTAGAAGATTTACTATCAAAGTCTACTGCTCATTTTGAAACTTCTTTGCCTGTGACATCTTGGCCAGCCCTGGTCAAGTTGGACCTGGGCATTGATGCCTCGGGTCGTCCGAGATATAGACTTCAGTAGTCTTTGAGATTTTTTTTCTCTATTTTGTGGAGGAGAGTTGGTGGATGGCTTTTTTTTTTGATGGCAATCTTTGAAGGTGGATTAAGTTCATCTTCTCTCTTCTGATTCTTTGATCATGCTTCTTTTGGTGTTTTATCCCTCTTGTATTACATTTTGTGCCCTTATATTTTAATACAAATGATCTTCTAGCGAAAAAATGTGAAAAAGCATATGGTTAGTTTTCTCTCTGGGCTTTTGAATAAGAGAAAGGTACTTCATCAGATATCTAAGATCATCTAATTGAGTATAACTTTCACTAGGTACCTATATGGAATCCATTTGAGCATCCCTAAAAGTTGATGGTAGATTCGATGATCTAGTGAGTAAATCCAACATATTGAAACAATATTAAACATAAAAATATAGGTAGATAATTGGATCCCTATTTGAGTATCCTAAAAGTTTTATTAAAAATGTAGAAAAGGAATGTTGGCCCATTATATCTTTAATTACTGATGAAATAAATAATTAAATCTCATTTTCATAATTTAATAGCTTCTATAGTGATTGAAGCACCCAAATTAAATCTCTCATAACTTAGTAGGAAATGTAAGTTTTAGTTTACTACTGATTTCAAATCTATTGCCAAATATAAAGAGAAATTTCCTAAATTATGGAAAAGGTTATCTTGACTCATGGGATGATAAAGATAAAATCTCCACTTTTCCATCTATATAAAAAGCTACCAACAATTTCTCCAAGGAGGATAGGGAGAAAACCAAAGGATTGTTAGGTTCTCCCCATATTACATGTCATTGTTGCTTTTAGCTATAGGAAGGACAAAAACTCCATCCTCCCAAGGGTCATGCTAACACAACTCTCTGAGATATAGTCTGTTATAACTTCTCAAAAATCATTGAGGAAATTTAAAGCACCACCCCTAGAGAATGCCATTATTAGAGACACCCTTGTATAATTCCAAATTATACTTAGACCCCCGCCATCGATCGTTGTTAAGTGAGGAGTTAAAATATTGTTGTACCCAAGTCCCTCATCACCCCTACTTACACTCACCTTCATTGTAGGAATGCCACCTTGGACCAGTTCATAACATGTGGACATATTACAAAAAGGAAAAAGGAATTTCTCCACCTTCTTTACCTCTCCGACTCTGAGTTTTGTTCTTTCTGTATAAGCTGCAGATGCCTTTCCAGTGTTTCTATCTATTTGCATTCAGTGGAATAGAAGAACACGAAAAGCATTCTCATGAGTGTAATCAAACAACACCTAATTCGTTTAACGGCTCCATTCTTGGAATGTTTCTAGAATTAGGAATATCCTGATTGAGAATATCATTGGACTAAATAGGCTCTCTCACTGAATTCAGCCCAGGTGAGTCAACTCCATCTTCTACATAGACAGTCCCTGGGATTCGACCATCCTTCTCCATTACACTTTGCTTTTTTCATCCAATTTCTTTTGTTTATAGGAAGCAACCAAGTGCCCAACTTGCTTGTAGTAACCACACCACCCAACATTATCCTCATAGAGAACTTTTTGGTGAAAACCATAAAGCTGAGACGTACCTAGTTCGAATCTTTCAATCTGGACTTCTTCCACTCTAATAGCCAATTTGGAGATATCAATCTCCACAAGAATCCATGTAAAGTACCCTAGGATGCCTTGCCTTTTAAATTTATCCAAACACACAAGTCGACCCACTGCCTTTGCGATTGAAAGAAGCACGTTTTCATGCCAATATTCTAAAGGAAGATCAGGCAGACGAATCCAGACTAACTTTATAAGGGTTTGCTTTTTATGGATATTGAAATCCGATTTCCAGTGTTGGAATCGGATCAACTACTCACCTACCCCCAAAGGTGACCTCCTCCAAACCACAACTTTGTATTCCTCACACTGGAACTGGAATATCACATATCCCTTTCCCAGAGGATGCATGACCACGCCCTGACTCAAATTCCATTTTTCACAAGCCTCATCTCGTAATGCATCCAGGGAAATCAGAGGAAAGTTTACTCAACCAATTAACACAGAATGAAAGTTTTGCGTCTTCCCTTCATAATCCTGTTAAGGGATGATGATTCATTGGATGTTGCATGCCTAAATCGGTTCTGGCAAAGAATCAACTGCATGCCATAGCCCTTGCATAAAACGTTTGGGGCTCTGACATCGGCATCCTACCAGGATCAGGATTAACTGGACTAGGATCCAGAGCCTCCCTTCCACCGCCATCATCTTCCTCTTCCTCCACCACCAACCTACCCTCCAAATTGCCAGACACTCTCTCTCCTCTGCTCATGTTTCCTGTTATCTTCTTGGTTACCTTCCCTATCTATATCTAGCTGATCATAGACCAAAGAAGCAAGGATGCTCATAGATCAGCTCACAAATCTATTACTAAGATGCAATCAAGGTGTTCAGCTGAATATGTGGCTAAGTAGGTGTGTGAGTTTAGCTTTAACAGCTTGAATCCGCCTTGGCCCATCTTGAGTCCAAACAGGATTTGGGCTAGGATTTCAAACCTTGAGGTTAGGTTAGGGTTGAAAAACTTTTACCCTAAGTTAGGCTTGAGTTGGATCTAGGGTTAAGGCCTTGGGTTAATTCCAACCTAGCCCAACCCTACCCTACCCTATTTCAGCCCTACAAGTGAGCAATCACAATTTGGGAAGAAAATAAGATAATTATACAATGTCGCCTGAACTTCCAAGTCCAACTCACTATCTTAATTTTCTTAAAATCAAAACTCACTCTTTCATTTGAAACATTACTTTTTAACTGAGCCTCTCCCTCTCAAGTTTATTTTCCTACTAAAATGGGGTGATAGAAGAGGAAAAAGAATCAAACTGCCCATCCGTGACTCAGTATTAGGGTTGGTTTTTTCAAGCCGTGAGTCAGGACCTATTCGGGCTTGGGCCTAAGGACTCATCTTCTCTTCCAAGCCGCCAATTTCTTTTGGGTGATTTAAATCAACTTCCCTTAGTGTTTTCCTAAATTACATCCTCTCCCCTAAAAAATCATTTATTACATTTAAACCCAAAAAAGTAACACCGTTAGACTAGTGTTAGTTTTACAATATAAAAAGACATAATTACCCTTCCTCCTCTTCCTCCTCCTCTTCCTCCTCTTCTTCCCACTTCTAAATGTAACCAAATTCCATTTGTTCTAAATGGAAATGGTGATCAGAAGAGGAAGAATCAACAATCAAAGTCTCTTCTTCTTGTCTTTTCTCTTTGGGGTTTTGGAATCTTGCACGTATCCTCAACGTATAAATTGAAGCTGTGAGGAAAACTGAATAGATTGATCAATCGAAACCTAAGAAGTAATATGATTTGATGCGGTTTGAGGTTTTGGTTCACGGTGCTTTTAAGTGCACGGAGATGATCTATGCTTCTTCGTACTCTGATGAAACTCAAGAGCTCTTAAAGCATTTTTGCTTGGATTTTGAGAAGAAAATGTTGAGCTTTTGGATTGGGTTTCATTATCAATTTTGAGATTGCAATTTCAAAGCTATGATTCCCATCCCCACCACTAAAGGCTACTGGCTATTTGTGGTGTTATTGCGTGGGCATCTTCAAAGGGTAATTGACTAAATGAGTTGCTTATTTGATCTAAGACATGTTTTTCTCCTCCACATGATGCTTTCCAAAACTTGGAACCTATCAGTTGAATCGGTCATGATTCATTTGGCCAATATCTGCTGATTTTGATTTGGTTATAGCCAATTCGGATTGAAATCGACACTGACTGATTCAATCCTAGTTCTACTTCTAGAAACCTTGGACACGATAGAATTGACCTTCTCTTGAACTAAAATAGAAATGAAAATGCATTAAAAGAAAGTTAGGTTTTAGAAAATGGTTGAAAACAATAAGATCAAATTGAAAATCCAAGAATAGCAGCAACTTGGTAATAGGTTAATTGATTAGTTTCTTCTTCCGATCCAATAGTTGATGTTTGTTCTTTCTTATTCTCGATTATTGGATCTTCTTTGGTTGATTTTGTACATTGTTACTTCTTTTTGGTAGAATAGCGAGTTAGAGCTCTTTGAACATAGGTGGCGTCTTTCTTGGGTGGTCATACCATTTATCGCCTTAATCAAAGGCGTGATATTCACTTGTGAGTGGTTGCTTCAAGCTGTCGTATCCTCTCGAAAGCATCTTTTCTAATTTCCTGACATTACTCAACTCACCAAGGATACTCCATGTGTTGTTTCTTCCTCTTCTAATCTCCATTTCCATTTATAACAAATAGAATTTGGTTACATTTAGAAGTGGGAAGAAGAAAGGGTAATTATGTCTTTTTGTATTCTAGAACTAACACTAGTCTAATGGTGTTACTTTTTTATGTTTAAATGTAATAAATGATTTTTTAGGGAGGAGGATGTAATATAAGCCAATGCCAGAGGAGGTTGATGTAAATCACCCTTTTCTTTTTATAAATAGCAAAATCCAATGGGACCTACATCATCTTCTTCCCTTCCCTTCCCTTCGTCCCAAACCCACAGTAGAGAAAAGAAACATTCATGGGTTAGGTGTTAAAATGGAGTAAGCAGGGAAGATGATGCACCTATTACTTATCATCTTTATAGATCAATCACAAGTAAAGACACACTAATGGCGAAGGCATTCCGAGCCGATGATTTGGTTGGCCGAATTTTAAAGCAAAGTTGAATGTTACTTAGGTTCTTACTATGCAGCAGTTCTCATGGTAGGAAAGATGAAGGTGATGGCTGAATATGAGACTATTAACCCTTGATGAGTTGGGAGAGATCGTCCCTTACAGAGAAGTAATACCTTATCCACCTAAAATTCCAATCTCAGCTTTTGTTGTTTTTGATAAAGTCAATGTCTATCACAATGAAATGGAGAACGGATCAGGTTCACATACGAGAACAATCTTGTATGCTCTGGTCTATATATTTGGAATCTATTAAATGAAGAGAGAAAGTTGATTCTAAATTCACGAACCGGGGCATATGAGAATGTTCTCGTAGTTAAACCTGATCCAACGAGCGATGGGTGTGAGGTTAACAGGCCTTGGATCCAAAGCTCTCTTCCACCGTTCAGGGGAAGGTGTCTCCGTCGGATTCGGGCCTTCTCTCCTCTCTCTTGATGTCCTTTGGGGTGGATAAGGAGAGTGTTATGTGCGCTACTACGGGCCCCGCACTGTCGTATCTGTCACACCCCACTTGCATTAGACCTAACTTACCATTAGGAATACCGACGGTGTGAGTAAAGCGTACCAATCTTACGAACCTACCAGGATCTCTGATAACAGTACCTTAACATTTCACAATTTCACAACACAAACCAACCAAAAGCAGCAGAATCAAAGTATAATAGCGGAATCATCAAAAATAAATGGGGAAATTATCTAATGATAAACATAATATAAATAATCAAGTTTTTCTGTTTACAATCCTTCAAGACTTACATATATCAAATTTAAAAACATAATATCCACAAACCTGTATCAAAATAATAAAAAATATGCCAAACACCTCATGGTGCCGCATAGCACAAAAGCCACAAGCACAGTCCTAGCCATGCTCCTCTGCATTCAGTATCCACTAGTCGCTCACTCCATAATTGGATCTAGAGGAAAAAGAATCACTAGCTAGAAAACCCCTGATAACCCCCTCCTGGTAGTCACGGCACTAGTACATCATCGACCAGCAGAAAAATTCCTACCTCTAGCAACAATCACATCGTACCACAGGTGTGGCATTCCGAAAAGACACATCGAACATACCATAATGGGTTATCCAACACCTTTACCCCTATTGGCAAGGGTTCATAGCATAGGGAGTGATACCTAACCACATATATACTACATGCCTTCATAAGCAATGAATTTCCCATGCTGCATCAATACACAACCCAATCCCAGCTTGGTGGCATCACTATACACAACTATACCACCTGTACCGGTCAAAATAGTCAAAACTAGAACTGCTACCAACCTTTTCCTTAGCTCTTTGAAACTCTTTTCACAAGCATCGAACCACTCAAATTTCACACCCTTCCGTGTGAGTTTGGTCATCGATGTAGCAATACTAGAGAAGCTCTCGATAAACCTCCTATAGTATTCGGTCAATCCTAGAAAACTACGTATGTACTACACTATTAGGAGTCTCCCATTCTAGAACGCCTTCACCTTGCACAGGTCAATCTCTATACCCTTGTCTGAAACAATGTGGCTGAGGAATGCTACCTGTAACAACCAAAACTTGTATTTTCTGAATTTGGCATAGAGTTGCTTCTCTCTCAGGTGTTGCAGTACTAACCTTATGTGAACAGTATGTTCCTCTACACTCTTGGAGTAAACCAAGATGTCATCAATAAATACAATCACAAACTTGTCTAAGACATCCTGAAATACCCAGTTCATCAACTCTATAAATGCAGTCGGTGCATTACTCAACCTAAACAACATCACTAAGAACTCATAATGTCCATACCTTGATCTAAAGGCTGTCTTACTGACATCACTATCCTTGATCCTAAGGTGGTGGTAGCCTGATCTAAGGTCGATCTTAGAGAATACCTTAGCACCCTGCAACTGATCAAATAAATCATCTATCCTTGGCAAAGGAAACCGGTTCTTGATGGTTATAAGCTCCAAGTAATCAATGCATAATCGCATACTTCCATCTTTCTTCTTGACGAATAATACCGGTGCTCCCCATGGAGACACACTAGGTCTAATGAATCCCTTCTTCAGAAGGTCCTAAAGTTGCGCCTGTAATTCCTTCAACTCTGTGGGAGCCATGCGGTAAGGGGCTTTCAACACTGGTGCGAAACCAGGGGGTAGGTCTATAGCAAACTCTATCTCTCAGTCCAGGGTCAAACTTGTCAAGTTAACTGGGAATACATTTGGAAATTCCCTTACCACATCTAGCTCAGTCAATGGCCTACTCTCTATCTCATTATCCATCATAGATGCTAAGTAGCCTGGACATCCCTTATCTAGTAGCTTCTTCATCTGGAGCGCGGTTATGATAATCTTCTTAGGTTTCTTGGGCTTAGTCCCTTGGAATACAAACTCATCATCATCATGAGGTTTGAAAATAATAGTCTTCTCTGCACATAGCACACTGGATTTGTATGTGGACAACCAATCTATTCCTAAAATCACATTGAAGTTGGTCATATCCAACTAGATCAAGTGAGCATTCAACTCATGTTCACCTATGGTCACCGGACAAGGCTCATATGCATAGTTCAGACCTACTACACTTCCTATAGGGGTGCTCATAGCCAAACATTGAGTGAGTCCCTTGGGTAGAATTCTCATCTTCTTCAAAATGCATGTGACACAAACGATTGCGAGGCTCTTGAGTTAAATAACACATGTACAGGAAATAATGATATCAATAATGTACCTGTCACTACACCGGGTGCAGCCTCAGCATCTTCTGCAGTCATAGCAAATACTCTGCCTTGTGGTCTCTGGCCCTATGGGGGCTGTGCTGGTCTAGGGACAACATATGTCTATTAGGGCCTAGGTGGCATAGTGTATGGTGCATCACTTGGCCTCCGGTGGGGGCATGTCCTCGCCATATGGCCCGACTGATCATAATGGAAACACCTTGGGCTCGATCTCAAAGATTGAGACACAACACTAGATCGGGAGGACTGCGAAGTCTGACTAGCTTCAGGCTTCCTGAACTGCACTGGAATTGGGTTGATATAAAGCACTCAGAAAGACTTGCTACCTCCCCTGGAATCAGTGACCCCCATTGGGCTCTTCCACTTTCCCTACTGGGCTGAGAAATTATCTTTATACCGATCTTCAGTAGACTTGACCACTTAGACCACCTCAGCATAGGTCTGTAGTTTCAACCCCACAATGGTTGACCCAATACCTGGCCTCAACTCTTTCTCAAGCTTCTTTGCTTTGGCCCTATCACCTCTAAGATGCTCAGGAGAAAAATAGAACAGCTCCTCAAAACATTGCTGATACTCCAGCACAGACCGAAAACCTTGAACTAATTGAGAAAACTCACTCTCCCTCCTATCTCAAACTTTCCAAAAATAGTTCTCAAAGAAGGCCCCTTTGAAGTCTACCCAAGTAGGGTTTGGGTTACCCGCCCTCAAAATAGGCTGAGTGGGACTCAACCAATCATCTGCTTCATTTTGTAACTAATAGCCTGCACACAAAATCTTCTGCTCTTCGGTGCAGCCCATCAGTCTAAATACCTTCTCTATTTCACCAATCCATCTTGATGGATACAATGAGTCTTGGTCCCACCTTAGAGAACATGGGGGCCTAAGCTGTTGAAATTTCTCCATCATCTTTGTCAAGTTTGTCCAGCCCTCTACATGGGCCTAAGCTAGTTCTGGCATCGGGTCTTGCACATGCCCATGCACATTTGATACCTTTTCCCATGCACTTGTGCCCCACCAGATGTTTAAAGGGTAGCTGATCCAGTGGGTATTAAAATAGGTGTCGATGGAGTAGGAGGTGTGGGCGGTGCACTACGGTCTACCGTTGCTGCTTAGATCCTATCATCGATCCCAATCATAAACTGATTTTACCTTTCCTCAACTCCCCACATCATGTTGTCCATGATGGATGCCACATCATGGGCTATAAGTACCAACGGAGCTGGGGGTGCATTGTGGGGTCTACCCCAATTCCGTGTAAGGGAAGCGAGAGGTGACGATCCTAACTGGGATCAAGACCAAGTGTTCCGATGTGCCATGACTCCTGCGGAGGAATTTGATTAGTTCACATGTATATACAAGGAAGGTTGTATGTAATTGAAATACATGCATACATAGTGGGTCTCATACGTATACAATAGGAAAAATTAGGGTTAGGGCAGCATAAGTGGGGTTCGCATGTATTTGGATCCGATCTCATGTATATCACGAAGGGGCACACTATTAAAGCAACAAAATAAAAATCAGATTTGGAAAATAAAAAAAAAATTATTTCCAAAAATTACCACTGGAAATAGGGGCAACTTTCACCAGAAATATGAGTCATTCCACTGGAAATATCAATATTATTTTCGGTGGTGCTGGCAGAGGCTGATCTGGAATGTTTTAACTCACCGAAAATAGGTGCTAGAAGCAGGTCCAGTGTTTCCAATGGGTTGTTTCCAGTGGACCTAAAACGGCTATAAATAGACTCGGGTTTGGGTTTTAGTGTACAAAACCCTAATCTAACTCGTGGAGAAGGTGTGGAAATGGCCAGGGAGAGTCTTTCAACCCATTCCTCACTTCCCTCTTGCTATTTTGTGATCGATTGATGGCATCTTCACATTTAAGGTACGTTTTATCCCTTCTCTGACTTAGTTTTGAGATTTTCTTCTCTGTGAGCTTTACTTTCAGTTATCAAACTAGGATTTTATTCTTGATTCCTTAGGAACCATCTTGCAAGAATGTCTGGATGCCGTGTGCATACCCGCCATGCCATTGAATAAAAGAAGCAAGCCGCTGTGGCATAGTTCAACCCAATCCTATTCTACTCTGTGGCGGAGCGAGATCGTTGGGAATGCTTCGAGCACCGCAATGCGGACTCGGGGATTTATGTGAGGATACGAGACTTCCATGCATTCCATCTTCGTCAATGCTTTAAGGCGGTCCGATGGTACCGCATCCTGAAACCCAACAAGTACTACTACCCAACACTGGTCAGGTTGTTCTACTCCAACCTCTAGTGTCTGAATAGAGGTACCGAGGAGATGTGGATCACCTCCTATATGAAGGGGGTCGAGATATCCTTTGATATGAGGCAGTTGGCCAACATCCTGATGGTTGACAATGCCGGTGACTTGGTTTATTGCCTGCCTCAGACCCTAGCTTATGATTTCTAGAGCCCAGACACCCTTCAGGAGGTAAACAACATGCTGATTAAGGAGGCTAGTGGATGGGATCACACAGTTAACTACTTTTCCACTCCAAAGGTTTTCTGTCATATGGTCCAATTGAATGTTCTCCCCACATGTGGACACTACGATGAGGTATCCATGTTGCATGCCTATATGACTTACTACGTGTACATGGGGGTGTGGATACATCTTCCCTACCTTCTGATGTGGACTATGGTATCCAATCCGAGGGACAGGACCGTCGAGTTGGGAACGTATGCTATGGGAGGATACTGACAGACATCTTCCTTTGCTTTGGGGTGGATTTTGAGGGAAAGGGACACTTGGGCGAGGAGGTCATAGATTTAAACCAAGACTCCCTGAGGAAGATGACTCTAGACATAAGAGAGGTGACACCTCTTGCGAGAGGAGGTGCGACTATGGAGGTAGAGGGTGGTGGTGTCGGTGATATTGGCGATGATCTTTGGTGATGTTGGTGGAGGTGCTAGTGGTACAGGGAAAGGAGCTATTGGGGTTGGTGGTGTCCCACCACCTGACCCATAGGCTATTGGTTCCAGGGTTGCCTCCACTTCCCAGGGCATTAGGGGTATGAGACCTTGCGGTCTCAATGATGTTATGGGATGCGTGGATAACACCACATCACTATTAAGGCACATGGATGGTTGCCTCGAGAGCATAGATAGGACCTATTGTCTTATGGACAATAGAGTGGCCTCCTAGAGCAAGATGTAGAAATGGTCCTCCATCTTGGTATTACGGTGCCACCTCCGGAACACATGGTCCAAACTAGGCGCGAGGTCAAGGGCAGAACCAACGGCAGAGATCGGTAGACACGATCGGGGGTTAGTGGCATGTTTGCCACTGTAGCTTTAGGATTTTTTCCATGTTTTATTTGAGTTTGATGTTTTAGGTTATAGTTGCATTTTTCTTTTTGTCATTTGCTTCAGTTATTTGAGTTTCCTAGACTTAGGCTAGTTAGGATTTCCTGCTTTCAGTAATTTAAGTTTATGAAAAGGTGTAAGTTGTGTATTCAAGTTCTTTATTTTAATGAAAAGGATTTAACACCTATGCTTGTCTCCTAGTTTTTGCAATTCTATTATTGTTGTCTTGAGAATTTTGTTTAAATCCTAATTTCCCCAAGTCGTGGTTTGGTCGAGATTGTGAGTTAAGGTAGAGCTTCATGCTCTAATACTATAGCTATCACACCCCACTTCCAGTAGACCCAACTTACCATTAAGAATACCTACGGTGTGAGTAAGACACGAACCTGTCTTATGAACCTACCAATGTCTCTGATAGTAATACCTTAACATTTCATAATCTCACATCACAAACGAACTGAAACAAGTGGAATCAGAGTATAATAGTAGAATCATCAGAAATAAATGGGAAATTATCTAATGATAAACATAATATCAATAACTGAGTTATTCTATTTTCAATCATTCAAGACTTACACGTATCAAATTTAAAAACATAATATCCACAGACCTATATCAAAACAATCAAAAATATGCCAAACACCTCATGGTGCCACGTATGCACAAAAGTCACAAGGACAGTCCTGGCCATGCTTCTCCGCATCCGGCATCCACCAGTCACTCACTCCCTAATCGGCTCTGAAGGAAAGAGAATCACTAGCCATAGGTAGGCCGTACATGTATCATCATCTAAAAAGTGTGTATACGTGGGGTGAGCTTTCCAGCTTGCTCAATGAGGGGTGGGGTTCAAGCACACCCAAGCAACACAACCGTAGTAACAATTTACGATGCAAGATAGCTATAATTAAACACATAGTCGATGACGCCCATGATGCAATTCATTTATTTCATCATCCACCTAACAATACAACTAAGTCTAGTAAAATACTACTATGGCACATTAGGCTGTATCCCTCGTCTCGGAACCACCATCGACTATGTAGGGATACAAACCCTAGTTATGAATAAAATTTTCGGTCCCCATATATGTCCACGGGTCACCTAGAAAACCCCTGATAACCCCCTCTTGGTAGTCATAGCATCGGTATATCATCAGCCACACCGGATATGTTCCTAGCTCTAGTAATAATCACATTGTACCATGGGTGTGACATTCCGGAAAGGCACATCGAATATACCACAATGTGTTATCCAACACCTTTACCTCTGTTGGCAAGGGTTCATAGCATAGGGAGTGATACCTAACCACATATATACTATATGCCTTCATAATGATACATTAGTATGAATTACACGATACCGGTAAGACATCGGTCACAAAGTGTAATCCATCTCCAAATACAATCCCAGGTACATGATATCGGTAACACATTGG